>CM062296.1:71387275-71690940 GCA_031216915.1 Pictodentalium vernedei | reverse complement strand
GGATACCGATCTGCAAGACACAAAAAGGACAGATATCAGCAAGTCGCAGGGATGGGTCGTCAACTGAAGCGTACCATATTGTTAACCCTTTACCCAACGCAGACGATTTCAAAATTTATTATTTTAAATACCATTTTTTAAATTTTTTCAAAACATTTCAACAAAACCATATCATGTGACCCCTCTTTGGATCGAGCTCGTCGAGCTCGTTCCAAAGGAGGAGTCACATGATATGGTTTTGTTGACATTTTTCGAAAATAATATTTTTTCAGCTGCTGAATTTGCATATTACGCGGGCGGATGTGGGCGATTCGTTGGGTAAAAGGTTAATGCGCTTGCAAATAGATTCCTATTATCAAAATTGCGAAAACAAATGTCCTCATCCCAGTTCGCCAAAGGTATGGTAAATAAAGAAAAACACGATCATCCCTCACAAGAATTTGAAGATCTTGACAAAAAAGGTCAACAACAACAGCCGTGATCGTAAACGGTACGTCGCATCCCACCAATCATATCGGTCAAAATCAATCAGATTTCGACCTTTTCGAAGTCAAAATCGATTCGACAAGCAGGAGAAAACCGAAATATAAGTATATTAACAAGCATTGGAGAACTTAAATATTTTTTTCTTTATTAGAACTTTCATGATGTGTAAAAAATACACCCTCCTCCAAAAAAGGAAAAAAAAAAAACAAACACGAACCGTTTCCAAATCAAAGGATTGTGGTGCACATCAACAAAACGTCATTGCTTCAGAATGTATAGGATGCTGAAAACACGGACATGAATTCCTGTAAATCACCCCACTGAATAGACATGAGTAGAATATCTAGTTTGAAAGAACAAAGGCATTTTAAATATGTATTCGAAAGGTTGATTTATTTGAGAAACGACAATAGTTTGTGCGTGTTTGTGATATATTAGGTAGATCCCCGAGTGATACCGATGTAAAATACCAACTACTGACATGATTAATATCTGTTCAATGTATCTTAACGTTCTTCAATGTCAAGATAAAACATGAGAGGGACACTTTCTGGACGCATTTTACACCCCAACAAAAATAAAATATAAGTCCCGTATGACCTAAGGCTTGGCGTGTCACGATTATTACGATACTGCGTCCCTCATCCTCACGCTGACTATCCCCAATGTGAATCCAGTATCACTACGCCTTCTAGACAATGTCCTACTACCGAAACGCACTTCCAGGTGGACGTATCTACCAGTATAACTTGTTTCTGAAAGATTGTACACCAATCTTATATGTTTTATATTTCATGTAGGAACCAGTGTATGGGAACAATATTTAATGCCCTATTAATTCTGACTTCGTGACACTCAAACTATCTGCAAAGCCTTCTACGCTGTCATTTTGAATGGATCACTACAAATGAGTTTGACACTTTATATTGTTTATTTTCTGGTTGAAGCAAACCATCCTGTAGTTTTTATTGCATCCAGACGATACCCAAAGTTGTACAGATGTCATCATTGTGGTAGAAGAAAACGACTTACACCTGTGCAGATTATAGGTACCCCCCCCCCCCCCCCCCCACACACACACACACAATCAGTTGTTCCAAATAATTATCTTGGATCTTCCCGACCACCCATGTTTTAGTGTTATCTGTGGGATTGGGTATGATTAATCTCGTTCCTCGGAATACTCTAGGACGATTTATTATCAACAGAAAGTCGACATTAAAGAAATGTATAAAACCCTACCCCCAAAATGGTTGCTGTATTAACCCATTGGGATCGGTAACCTACGGGATAAGGGAGTAGTTTTTCGAAATATTCAGGGACTGGATCGTTTGGGATGATCTTCCGTGGACTTCTAAGATTGAATATTGGCATCCTCACAATTTCTCAAACTAATTGAATGACCGGTTAGTGGCTGAGGTAATATGACGAGGTATCAATATAGGTGTTGTGAGAAATAGCACACACGGAAGTAAAGGCCCACATGCACGTCTCCCCCACTCCATCCCCGCCCCCCCCCCCAAAAAAAAAATGTCACCTACTGATGTTATCTTAGCCGACGAAGCGGCGTGAAATACTTTCCTACAAATGTAGAGACGTTGTAGTCCCTCGTCGTACAGAACGTTTCAAACAAGCGCCGTGGTTCGAATTTTGTTGAATAACCGAGATGGATTCTAATCGATTCGAATTAGAGAAAAAAGTTCGAAACATAAGCGAATCTATAACGATCGCCATGAGCTACTTAGTTCAATATGGCTTTGAGTTAAAATTAAATGGTATTTTCTGCAAATCGTCGGCTGAGAACCATAATGTTCTATCTCCAGTTTTGTCAAAATCGAGATTTTGGTTCCGTTGTATTCTTTGGATGTTTTTTTCACAGTTTAAGATAAAAAAACAAAGCACAACAAATACTGTTATCGGTCATTTAAAACGGAGAATTATTTTGTTCTATCTCTATATTACAATCTCTTTTTAACACTTCACCCAACGAATCGCCCGCATTCGCCCGCGTAATTTGTAAATTGAGCAGTTGAAAAAAGAAAAAATTTTCAAAATATTCAAACAGAACTATATCATGTGACCCCTTATTGGAACGAGTTCATCGAGCTCGTTCCAATGAGGGGTCACATGATATTGTTTCGCTGAAATGTTTTTGAAAAGATTTAGAAAACAGTAATTAAAACAATAATTTTTGATATTTTCTACGTCGGGTAAAGGGTGAGGGACTGTTCTAACTCCATGCGCCGATCACATAACGTAAACTATGTCATGAGAAACAGTTTCCTTCACAATTTCCATTCAACCAATAAGCTGTCCATAACACTGCAGTCTAAACTATGTTAAAAACAACTAAAACATTTTAGCGAAGTAGCCCGGCGAGCAGCTTAGACCACCCGACGAATAATTTATTTATTGTTTTTGTTCATCACTTTCATTTTTGGCTTCGTTATTTTTTCATATAATACACATAATACATAATTTGTATAAGCAAACATGATTGCAATTCAATACATTTTTCAACCCTTTGTTGACGTAAAGCGCCACCCAGGAAAAACTAGAGCAAAAAACTTTTTCATGAAGTGAAAAAATACCCTAGAAACCTGTGTCCAATAGTAAATGCGAGTTACGTCTCAGGGAAGTTACTGGACTTGTAACTTGGGAAAAATATATATATATATACCGTTTGGAATTACACAATGTGATCGTGAACTTAAAAAACGAATTATCGAGAATATGGCGCTGGCTAGAATTGAGAATACAACCTTACCCGCTTTATTCTATAAATATCCCCCATACACTCTATATAACTATTGGCTGCGCCAATAATTTTCATACCGCGTCACTACTCTTATTTTTCTAATTGGCCAATGCTCCCACCTCTCCGCACGTGACTGCATCCATTTTTTCCACTGGTCCCCTCAAGACCGAACAAATACTTTTCTTACAACTTTTAGTTCTGACGCACAACGTCAAGGCATATATTTTCATCCATTCTCCGAAACGATGAAAATTAATATTGTTTTCACATGAGAGTGACTGATTATAATTTTTTGAGTATTTTATTATTCGTCGACATAAAGACACAGATAATTATTCCAAGAAAGGATCTTCATTGTTATTTTACATTTTTTTACAAACATCCAAGGTATATGAGCGCGTGCAACATCCAGGATATAAGTGCGCGCGAAACATCAGGAGTATATGGTTTAAACGACAGCTTTCCGCTTTTGCTCGCCTCGAAATAAAAATCGAACCAAAAAACCCGACAATAGTCACAAATAGCATTGGATTTCCGACAATTCAATCATAAAAATAAAATAAGAGCAAATAATTCGGCCCGTGAGTACCTATGTGTTCTATGTGCCAGTAGGCACATAAAACACATTGGAACTAAGGGACGATATGTCAATAAAATAATGTTTCCTTAACGACCCAAGGGATGTAACTCTATCTGTTGTCGCCTGCGATTATGAAAACAAAATAATTATAACGAATTTTGACCAAATGATTGCGGAGCGTAAGAAATGCGTCCACAAATTTATTTCCACTTTGTTTGTATGGTGTTCAAAACGGGACAAAAACGTTATCTCCACCTACATGTATGGTATATGGAGATTTAATGCCTGGATGTCTCATTTAAACACCTCGTCTGCGGCTCGGTGTTGGAAAACCGACATCCAGGTATTAAATCTTCATATACCATACATGTTTGCGGAGATAGCTTATAATGTCCCGACATATTTTTGCATGCGGGATTATTTTTAACTACTTCAGCACCAGTGATACATTTATGCATCATAATTCCTATTCTATGCTGTAGTATAACATAAGTTAAAAGGGGGCGATAAAGTTTTAATTTCAAATCTAATGGCATTGGATTTGAAATTTAATATTGGTCGCCCCATAACATTTATTTTGATCATTCATTGACCATTTATAAGCGTTAATAAGGAAAAATGTACTGAAGATTATCGTTCAAGAACTGCGAAATATAACTATACGCACTCTAAGACTATTATAGTACACAGAACACCAATAATCATAGTTTATCATATGACTCGCCCGTTTTGTTCTCTTTAAAACATTTGATATTTTGTTTTCACATTAATCAGTGATAAATAAAGCTTTCCGTCAATTTCATTGGTCAATTTCAAAACTGGACAATTTGATTGCCAAAACAAAATACAACTGGGTCACATTTGCATAATTTCAGTAGGGAGAATTTACGTTATCTGCCCTATTTAGGGTGGGTTATATTGTATTAATCTTTTACCTACAAGAAAAACGCCATTAATTTTTGTTATATTTTTACTTTTTGCTTTCAAAACATAGGTTATGACCCCTCATCGGAACGAGCTTGACGAGCTCGTTCCAATGAGGGGTCATAACCTATGTTTTGGAAGCAAAAATTTTTAGTTATACGAGGATGTTTCTTGCAAGTGCCGTCTGCAACTCAAGTTAGGTGATGGGTTAAAAAGTCATCCTAAGTGGCTAATTTGTGCGTGTGTGTGTCACATGATAAATAGAATATGACACGAGTGTTTTTCTCATATAATATTAATGAAACTCGTCCGAATTTTCCGTTTGGGCTCGCCAAAACGGAAAATTCTTAGACTCATTTCATAAATATTACATGAGAAAAACACTCATTCCATATCCTTTATGTATTGACACTCGCCACCCAATTAGAGGTTTTTTTCTGAAGCGACCAAACGAAAATAAATTTACATCTGAAAATTGGAATTAGATCAATCAGTTATTACTTGGTCGAACTTTGTGAGTTTTATCAAACAATATTCGATTTGTCAAATTCCTATTTCCTGAAGTTTGATTGACTTTACTTGGCTCCGATAGAACAATTCAGTTAATTGTTCAATGTAAAAAATTCTACTGAAGACGGAAATGTTCAGTCAGTTTAGTAATACCCGGGTACATAATAATATTTAAAACGGATTGTGTTTTCATATTTCTGCACCACTGTTGCAACCCCACCCCCATCCACACCCCAGGATATACATTACACCATTTAGTAGTTTTCAATTACCCTTTCACCGGTAATTCTCCTGTGTCATAACTTGTGTAGACTTCATTATCAAATCAAGGCAAGGTTGATAATATTCTTGCATCATAACTTTTCTAGAGTTTGTTATGGAATGAAGTCATGGTTCTTATAATTTGATATTAAAATCGAGAAGAACAAAATGGGGCCTACATGTATGGTTTGAATAAATTTAGTTGAAATACTTTTCGTCCTCACATTGAACTTAAAAAAAACATCAGAGAGAAAGCTGTCGTCTGCACTCCAAATTGTTAACATTCTGTCATCCCTGAAAACCAGGTTTCACCTGTGACAGGGTGAAGGTGTTCTTATTTTTGTCTATTTGACCTTCTAGTGCATTCGCATTATCCATAAAAAAATCCATGTCCTGACAAACATATTGAATTTCCATTGATGTCACTAGTAACATCTTTGTTTGAATATGTTATACTCCTCCCCCCACGCAACGAGTTGGAGGCGGTGTACTGGAATCAGTTTGTCCATCCGTCCTTCTGCCCGTTCGTATGACCGACTGCCTGCCTGTCAGCACGTTCGTCCGGCGGTATATCTGTGTGTCGGTCTATCCGTCCTTCTGTCAGTCCGAACGTGGACATAATTTTGTCCGGAGATTTTCTCGGGCGTTTATGGACCAATCTGCTCGGAACTTGGTAGAATGTTCACCACGATAGGAACCTGTGTATTATAGTTCGGGCCGAGTTATTCTTGCCAGAATTATGCCCCTTCTCGTTTTGAAAAAAACAGGCCTAGAATTTTGTCTGGACATTTTCTCGTATGTTTATTTGAAGCTTGGTATGGATGTTTACTACCATGGGCACATGCGCACTGGCGATTATAGTTTTGTTCGGACGTTTTTGCCACAATTTTAGTCTTAAAATAATCATGGCGGCAGGGAGGCGGGGCTATGGACAAGCTCATCTGGACAGTCACACCTCTAATTTAAAAATAAAGTATATTCGTTATTCAGTTTCTTATATCTTTAGCCTGTCTATTGACCAGTAAATATAAATGAAACCCAAATTACCCTTCATTACCTACGCATATGAGATTTTATACGTAATATATCGACATCATCATTACTCTCTCCATATCCGTGCGTCCATCAATCCACCGATGTGCCAGCCAGCCAGCCAGCCAGCTAGCCAAATTTCAGGAATAATGTTGCTGTACATTGGTAACATTGGTAGAAACAGCACCAAGAGTAAAGGTTTCTAATGTGAAAACGACGTATCTCATACTTCGTTAGCACATTCTAAATCTTTACTATGAATTTTGCAACTCAAACCATTTTCTGGGTTTCTACGTTACACTCTTCATAAGCTGAACACGTATGGGCTCAAATATATCACTTCTTCATGAGTGGCGGCAACATAATTTCACTGTGGTTACATTGAAGATATATCCCTAAATTATGACCAAGGTGTTCTATCTTCAAACACCACACTGGTTCTAAAGAAATGCTGTTCCACAAGTGAAAAGTGTGGATTGTTAGCTTATTAGGTTAACTTGGTACACACTTCACTCTTTGCAATGTGATATTTTAATAATTACTATAATTATAATAATGAAACACACACTTATAACCATAACATGGAGTAGAACCCAGGGTTCAAAACTTGATTTTCTCGAAAAGATGAAAATGGTAGTTAGAACATTATGGATCTCATCCGAAGAAATGTCAGTAGACGTGGAATTATCGCTAATATTAGGATGGAAGTGACGGATCTTGTTCTTTTTTGACCCCGTCTCATTCCGTTTCCTACACTTTTCAAGCTAGAACCTTTTTATTTGACAGGGTATTTGTACATATACCGAAGGTATGCATGCACACATACTAAAGGTGTGCGTATTGTCAAGACTTTCTGTTTAATTTTGAAGGATGGGTATAAATACTTGTGCCAATATATAGAGATTATTACCATTATCTGGATGTACATGTACTAAATATGTATCCAAGTCGAGCTCCGGGTTCTAAGGGCAGATCACGACGAGTCGAAGACGAGTCGTGATCTACCCTTAGAACACTGAGCGAGACTCGGATACATATTTTGTACATCCACATAATGGTAATAATTATTTTATTTTACAATATATTGGGGATACGTCAAGAATGTAGACGAATATATAACGAACTATTTATTCGTACGGACGAACAAAAAGAAAACAAATGGAACTCACGCGAAAGGAACGTGCTTGTATCCGACCCTCTGATACAAACATCTCTATCAGAGGGTCGGATACACGACAGTTGCGGAGTTAATACAGACAAAATGCATGTTGATTGTAAGATAAAATTAGTGAATAGTTCTTGGTGCAATGTATTGTTGTAAAGCCATTTAATATATTTTATATGGATTACTTATGTCTTATAGATGTGTCAAATGCAAAGTTTCATGATGTTGTATTTCATCATTTACCAGACTTCGATATGTTTTGCTACATAAATATAGTCCAATCTTTTTATATTTTGAAAATACATATGTAAATTAAAGTGCATTGTAGAACACGCGGGGTATCGTATGTGTCTTACAGACACAGCACACGAACGAGTAACTAATCACTTTTTGCTCATCAACCTCCTGTGCCCGTGTGCAGTGCAGGGATATGCTTCAGTCTAGTGAGCTTTATGTGCCACCTAGGATTCGCGCGATTAAATAGTAGTTCGTCCAGGTAATTTGTGGTTGGTGATTTGTTGTAACGTTTGTGTTGTTGCTAGGATTTCGAACCTTTTGTGTTTGCAATGTTGACTTGCTCCCCAATGGAATTCCTCCATCGAGAGTCGTTCAAAACAAAGCGGAAAATGTCCCAATTTACCTTTTTAATGTTTCTTTTGGTTCACATTCTTATCGTTCACATGAACCACGCTTTTCAACACATTTGGAAAGTGGTCACTCCCACAAAAGTAATCTTCAAACTTCTAGAAAAATCAAGAAAGATAGCACACGCCTGACGTGTATGTATCTGATTCTAGGTGGTTGTTTTCTGAACAAACAGCGCAGGTCGTATTTTGAAATGACCCACATTGCTGGTTCACCTTTCAAATATTCATTATTGTAGATGTCACCCAAAGAGGATTATGCCAATGAAGGCACACAAAATGTATTCAGTAGGAAGCAAGTGAATCAGATGCCCAAGATATAAACGGAACCGCATACGAGTTTGAACTGTCATTTTTGACCGCACGGGATCGATTTGGGTGGAGGGATAATATTCAACGAGAAGCCGTAGGCTTCGAGTTCAATATTATGCCTCCGCCAAAATCGATCGAGTGTCCGTGTGTTGTGCGGTGCATGCCTCAGTCTAGTTTGCTTTATAAACCGTCAACCTTTTGCCCGATTTATTAATACGTAGTTCGTCCCAGTAATTTGTGGTGACTTATCATAATCTGGTTTTGATTGTTTCCGTTCCTTATATCTTGTTCAAAATCTTTATAATCCCATGATTTGTGGTAACATTTGGGTTATGCCATTGATTTCGAGGCCGTTGTGTTTGCAATATTGACACGCTCCCCAGTGAATTTTGTCCCGCATGGGTCGTTCTAAACAATGTGCAAAGTGTCTCAATTTACCTTTTTAGTGTTTCATTTGGCGCATTATCTCAGCCCCACAGGAAGCGCGCTTTTCTACACAATTGGAAAGTGGCCACTCCCGCACAAATTATCTCCAAACTTCCAGAAAAATCAAGAAAGAGAGGACACGACAGATGTGTGTTTATCTGATTCTGGGTGGGTGTTTTCTGAACAAGCGCAAGTCGAATATAAAAACTAGCTTTACTGCTGGCTCACCTTTTCGATACTCATTCTTGTACATATCACGCAAAGAGGCTTATGTAAATAAAGGTCCCAAATGAAATGTATTGAGTTGGAAGCAAGTGACACAGATGCCCAAAATATAGCATTCCATGGAAGGGATATATTTGATTATATGTAAATGGAACATAATGTAACTGTGTTGGCTAAGCTTAGATGTTTTCTGCATCCTGTGCATTATTTTGTAAAGATACATTTGAAACTAGAAGTCCTGTCACAATTAGCGCAGAAAATGTTCATTAGTTAATGCCCTCCTTATTCCAGAAGAATGAAATAGTCTGAAATAAACAACAACGTTTGCATTGTTCAATGCAAACTGTAATGCGCTGCTAGTGAGGTCGGTAGTGAAATCAAGAAATGAACTGGTCAGAAATGAAAGAAAATATTGAAACTGCAGTATGTGGAGGATGGATTACTACTAAACGGCTGTGGGATAGACTTTTCACGTAGTAATTATATAGAATTTCTGAGGGCAAAACACAAGAAGCGCTTGCAACCATTCACCACGCAGGCCAACGGGTGCACCCGGTGGTCCATGTGATGGAAGTTTGCATGTGCTTTTTGTGCTGTTATGAACAATTATGAAACTTGAGAATATTTGACACTGCGATTAAGCAGTAATCCACATTCTTTATTCTATATATGTCGTCGAATTGTAATATATATTTACAGTTTTACGTCATTACATGTACATGTACACGTATCGCAGTAGAGGTTGGGAATGTTGTTAATAATATTTACTGGTATAGACGTGTTGGGCTCGCTGTTTTTCTTCAGGAATTGAGTTATGTTACCTGGGCAGTTTCAATTTGAAAGGGACAAAAAGTGCACTTGCTCAGCGCGCTACTATTTCAAAATAACACAATAACTCGTCTTTTAGTTTCAATTGCGCATGGCTGAGAATAATGCTGTGTCTGATTTAGGCACACGCACCACCACGACGTTATAGTCAAGTGTAATTATTAATTGCTCCATAACATTGAATTTCCTCATGGCGCTTACGTTTGCCAGTTATTGCTGTATGTGGAAGTCATTTATGTTGGGCCACTCCAGCCCACCGTTCTGGATATGAATACACAGGAGTACTCCCTACTTCCATTAGAAGTCCGTGTAAAAGGTGAGCTTTGTTCTACCGTAAGGTACGATCGCAAGGACGACATCATTGTTGTTGGGGACAATAGTGGCTCCGGTTGCGCAATCATCATTTATTTTGTATTATTTATGGCAGAGAGGGATGGATACCTAGTAATTATTTATGTCTTTAGACAAAACGCAAGAAGCATTTGCAATGTTCCATCACATGGACCATCGTGTTGTAACCGCTGGTTCATCTGATGAAGGGTGTAAGTGTTTCTTGTACTGTTATGGAAAGTTATAAATACTTTGTGACTGAGGAATACAGGACGCTGCGATTAGAAAGTAACCCAATTTCATCATTCTGTATCTACCATCGAATTTTAGTATCTATTTACGTCACTATTGATACGTGTGTCCCAGTAGAGTTTAGGAATGAATATTAATGATCTCTATGTACTAGTATAGAATTGTACAGAGTTGGGCACGCTGTTTCTCAACAGGAGTGGAGTTACATTAATGGTGCAGTTTGACCGTGTTAAATTTATTTTATTTATTTATTGGTGCTTTCCGCCACATCAGCAGCTAAGGCTATATCGTGGCGAGAAAACGTTAAATGGAAAACATGGCATAAATGAAATACAAAGATGAGTAAAAAACATAAAACAATTACAATAAAAATGATAAAGACAATGTGGTATGAATAATTATAATGATGCGTGACGAAACAAGAAATATGAATATCTCACAAATCAACCTGGTGAGTTTAAGTCTTGAATACTCTAGTTTAAAATAACAAAAATTTATTAAAAAACTTTAATGATATCAAAAATGAGAGAATCTTATTCGGGCTCGTACGATAAAAACAAGGTCTCTCAGAGATCCTACGGGAAACTATTCCCCTCTGACATGATCAAAATCCGTACAATGTAAAAAAAATGTGTTCCACTGACAACACCTGCTGGCAGGGAATACAGTCTGGTCGCACAGTACCCTCCAACAAAAAGGAATGTGTTAGTCGTGTATGATCAATATGACATCGTGTTAAAACTGCAAGATCCTTTCTACAAAGGTTACAAGACGGGTAGTGATCAGAAATAGTTGGTCGGAAGCGATTGAGCTTGTTATTTGTTGCTCCATCCCAATCCGCCTGCCATACAGATTTGATGTAGTTACTGATATGTGGTTTGAAGTCACTGAAAGGAATGTTAAAATCAGTGAGAGGCTTGGTTAAACCTGTTTTGCTGCACCGTCTGCTCTAGTGTTACCAGCGATACCTACATGCCCGGATGACCAGCAAAACACGATATCATATTGGTCGGACAAGAGAGATGTTAAATTCTCACGAAGTTCTGAAATGAGAGGGTTCTTCAACTTGGGGTTGAGAAAAGCAAGTAAAGACCGGGTCAGAAATTCACTTAGTCAGCGCCAGGCATGTCAACCCGTCCCTGTACTGGTACCGGTACCACCGGTTCCCTCATGCTCCAACTGGCAACACCACCTCGATAAGGCCGATCATTTTAACTTTCCAAAAGTGGAATCAAAGATAATCGGCTACTTCAAAGCAATTATTCTGTTGTGACATCAAAGTAATCATAAAGCATGATTTTCGTGCTTTATGATTACTTTGATGTCTCCACAGAATAATTGGTACGATGCCATGTTTGTCTTCGTGATCTTGGGGACTGGGGCGGTTTAAAAACGAATTTCTCCCATCTGATTGTGATGTCACCCAATTGTTGAATTATCCCGGTGCCAGTAACGGTTTCGACGGGGCAGGCTCTCTCCCGCACCGGTATCGGTTATGTTGGTACCGGCGGAACTTTGACATGCCTACTGAGAGCGCTTATTTAAAAATAGTGCGCATTATATTCACAGGACTTGCAGTTTCAATCGTACGAACACCTAAACGAATACTAGAGTTTATTCAACACCACATTCGTATTCACTTTGGTGGAATATATTCAATATTAATTTAATAATCCCGTCAGAGAGTAGGAACAGGAAAAGTTGAAACTGTCTGACACATGAGCTCGACAAGTTTTCCTGGACGCGTCAAGAATCGGAGTTTGCCTCGCCTCATGTGATGATATCTGGAGATTCGTTCGCGATCTTATGCAGGCCTCTAGTTTTGAGCCTGCCTTTTTCAAAAAAGTCTGACACAAACGTTTTTTTTTTTGCATTTCAAGTAAACGCATGCGGAAAATAAGTCTACATACAGAGCACACAGAAGATCAATACAGATCGATCTAGATGGCGACAAAATAACATCATTGTCACTGATGATCAGATCGCCTCAGTATGAATATCAAACACACGTTTTATTTTTACAACAGAAAATGAAGCTTTACAGCTCGCACGTTAGTCTGTCGAGAATGAACAGCAATGGAAGTCGCTTAGTTTCTCGGGTTCTCATTTCAGATGTTCATTTCAGAGAATTGGATAGGAATTCCACTTACGGAATCTTCTTCATAGACATTCCTACTGACAAAAAAAGATCCTCTATGTACTAATTGTGCTTGCCGATAAAACCACATTTTTTATCGCACGTGCCTATTTGCTACATGTTTTCTGACACGTTGTGCATTTTCACATAGGTATATATCAGTCTAAAACTGTTAAGTACAACATTCACTAACACCAATAGCCGATTCACGTAATCGGCTTAGATTTTCAAGTGACGGAATCCCATTTGGGGAACATCCAACCTGATGGAATCCCCTTCTGCGGTCAGAATGTGGTTATAAAATCACTTTTACATCGTATTACATATGTGATGCATGTGGAGTGACTCATCCGAACAAATGTACACAAATAAAATATTGGCACATTAAATGTGTACCCACGTGCTGCACGCGGTACATACACAATGTTAAACTATGTGCATTTGAGTAAAGCAAGTAAAGGCCGGGTCAAAAGTGCAGTTACTCAGCGCCAGGCATGTCAACCGGTGCCTGTAATGGTACCGATACCGCAGGTTCCCTTCCCCATGCTCCAACCAGCAACGATATTGAAACTTTTGTCCCGCTGGTACTGGGACAAAATTATTTTATGAAGAAATTACTAACTGAACTTGGTTAAACGGGTTAATAATTCGTCCCCTGAGTTCCAATGTGTTCTATGTGCCTACTGGCACATAGAACACATTGGAACTCAGGGGACGAAATGTGTGTGGCACATTTACACGACATACTTTCAGCTTATTTGTGAATGAACATATCAAAAGACATTGCAGAGGCATGTTCTGTCTGCACCACCACCTCGATAAGGCCGATCATTTTAACTTGCAGTTCAAGTAAACGTATGCGGAAATAAAATCTACACATAGAGCACACAGAATGATCAATACAGATCGATTTGTATAAGGCGACAAAATACCATCAGGATATGACCGATGACCGACGTGACTGGTTTCTGGAATGGTACAATCAACTTGTGAACGTTCGGTGAGGTTTCGGCAGGCCGAGAAGTACTGTGGACTATTGGGTTAGACTTAAAATGTGCCAATTACACACAAAAATAAAATATTGGCACAATAAATGTGCACCCACGTGATGCACGTGGGTACATACACAATGTTAAACTATGTGCATTTGCACACATACATTCAACGGTGGTATAGTGCTCATTTGATCTACGTCTTGCAATTGCATCGTTAACTCCCATGTTATCATGAAGTAAATGTGTTATTCTGCGTGTGCTCAAATTTTACCTGCTACCAGATATATTTCAACTATCCGTCGGCTTGCCCATTAGCTGACCTATGAGAAGAGGGAACTTCTGAATTTATGAAGAGTGGCAATAACACAAATTGCAACAGATATGAGAACACCTTGTAATTGTTTTCCAATGTTCAATCCTGCTTCTGTGCAGCTAGCAAATTGGAGAGTTTGTTCGGTTGTTCTCTCCGGGTAATCTGGTTTCTTCTTTCCGTTGTACGGAATGGTGTGTTGAAAGTGCCATTACACACCAACAAAACAAATATACTGACGACCAGAGTAACATGATGCTGATTTTGCATACACTTCCTCCAATTTGATTGGCGGTGAGTGTACAATACGGTTTGCTGCTGTAGTTTCATGATTCTTTTGAGTTATATCAATATGATGATTTATTCGGATCGGCAATGGAGGAAAATATTTAGACCTTATTATTATTATTATATCATAACTCATCTATTGTTTAAAGCTGTGCTATTAGTACATCATGCTTACTACAATACAGGTAATAATAGAACAATGCAAATCATTCAGCAGTGTAAAAGCATCACCTGCTGTAATCGGTAAGACTTAAAAATTCAAAGTAATGAAGATGCTGTATGATGTATATTTCAGGCTTCGATTCCGGATCCATTTCGATGAACGGTTTTCAGTTTACAATGTCCGAAATAAGGGGCTGGATCCCAGACTATTCTTTGGTGAAAGACAATGAAACGTCTATAACTGGACTGGAATTATTTTATTGCTGTAGAAATGATACCCACATTAATGACATCCATGTCAAATTTTGGGTAGGATGGCCGTTCTTCATTCTGAAGGTGAGTCTCAATAACACATTATTTTATTTCAATTATCACTTATTTTTATCAGCTCGCGGTAGATATAGTTCATTAGTTAAAAGCATATGCTCTACATTTTCAGGCATGGAGTGTGGAATGAGATGCGCCGTCCTCTTATTCGCATTTAAAACTACAATGCTAGGTGAAAGAAAATTGGCAGAGCCTTATTTGTATCCTGCATCTGGATCGCATATATCAATTGATCTTACATGTTATTCTATCTTCCTCTACTTTCCAGTTGTATTGGAGAGTGTGGTTAAGGTAGACGATATGAGGATGTCCCAGTGCAACTTCAAAAAGGCAAACTGCCAGACACTTCATCCCGATTGCCTGCGAGGGAACGCGGTTGCACTATGTACTAAGGCATATTGCACGTCGATGGTGTACTTGTCTTCAACTAATGCTAATCCTGCCTGAGCGGAGCTCTCGTACGTTTCGGAGTCCTGCAGCTACTCGCCGTTGTTCGGTGGTTCTCTCCGGGGACTCCGGCGTTTTCCACTTGTAAAACTGTCCGACGCGAGGTGTCCCAGGCTGGCGAAAACGTCGTTGAATCCCGATAAATAGATAGATAGATAAATAAATAAATAAATAAATAAATAAATAAATAAATAAATAAATAAATAAATAAATAAGAAGACAAACTGTCACACATTCTAGTTCCTTTATATTGAACCACTCACTCGGTGAATGTTCCAGAGACTGCTGACCAACTAGCATTTGACTACACAATTACTTGGCATTGCAAATTCAACCATTCCAAGAACCTCGTCAGAGCCAACTTTTTCCTTAGACCATGATTGAAAGCTGACAATAAAGAAATGCAATTAAACGGAAACGAAATTTAACAAATCGACAACAATAGATAATTTAGACAAACTGCATTTTAATAGGGCTAAGACTAGCATTATAACACAAAAAAAGAAAATTTATTGGGAAACAGATGGTTTCAATCTAAACGAACACACACCCACTAAGAGAAACTGCAAAATGATTAAAAAAATGAAAGTAAGGACACAAAATTAATGGTACAGCACCTGGCAGATAAGGATACACAAATTCCATAAAAAATAAATATTGAACAAAACGGCTTCAACGTTTTTCAAACAATCGTCGTTTGCAAATTCAAATCAAGAATTCTCTAAAAATTAAAAAAAAGTAAATAAATTTAGCTCTAACTGGTGGAAGAGTTGAATAAGTCTTTACATAAAACAAAGGGTACTGCTACTGGACCCAATGAAGTACATTACACATTGTAAAACATCTGCCACAATCATCACTTGAACGTTTACTATCACTTTTTATGAAATGTGGATGACTGGCCAGTTTCCATCTTTCCGGTGAAAAGTAGCAAAAATTCACGTTCCAAAGCCCGAAAAAGATCACAGCAATCCAAGCAATTACAGACCTATTGCGTTACCAAGGAAACTGTGTAAAACCAGGGAAAATATGACCAGTGATCGACGTGACTGGTTTCTGGAATGGTACAATCAACTTGTGAATGTTCGGTGAGGTTTCGGCAGGCCGAGAAGTACTGTGGACTATTGGTTAGACTTAAAACGTTTTTAAAAAATGTATTTGCAAGGAAAGAACATGTGATCTCTATCGTCTTTGACCTGGAAAAGGCATACGATACGACGTGGAAGTATGGGATTTTAAAAGATCATTTTAAGATTGGGTTGAGGAGGCGTATGCCTCTTTTTTTAAAAAAAAATCATCAATTTCATGTTCTTGTTGACTTTTTGCATTTCCTTCTCCCTTTTTCAAGTAGAGCTATCTTTGGATGAAGCTGTACGATTACCCTGCATTATTACAAAGCCGTTGACGTTGCTAGTCGCACCTGAAAAAATGGTTTCTTGTCCCCTGAAGTTATTTTGGTCAGTGACAACACGAATAATCGAAGTGGATTTGGGATGTACAAAGCCAATGCGATATTCATGTAACTCACTTTAATTGATTCTGGTGGACAAGAAGAACTTAAAGTTAACATATACATGTATGTATTGGTTTAAATTGTATTACCATCTTTTTTATTTCATTTTGATTTGCATCTGTGCTATTCCGCGAATTGAGTTCTTTTATTTACAATACACCCATGCCAGATAGTTCTTAGTTCTCAGTACACCTTCGCTGGTATTCAGTGTCTTGTACGGAAAGGCAACAACTTTCATTTTTATTTCCAGTAAATTTATTGCTGGGAATTCCGTCCTACATTCCACTAATATCCCCTGATCTCAATTATTTTATCTCCTTCACCGATCCACCAATTCCTTTGATAGTTTTTTTCTGAGAACAAATGGATTAATTTTATTGATGCCTTTTTTCCTTCTTCTTCCTTTTTAATTAAAACGAATATTAGTCCGTTCTTCTCAATAGATTTTTTTTATCAGAGTCAGAGTCTGATAATACATTCAATCCAAAACGTCGTTTGGGTTTTTTTATGGGATTTTTTGTCCATATTGTTTTTTATAATTCTTCAGTCCATGACTTCCACCACTACTCTAAGCCCAACCTGGGAGTAAGTTCCAGCTCAACACGAGCTGGAAAAAAAAATCAAGAGTATATGAAAAGTATACATGAACAGCGTTATCTCCACAACATTAAACTGATCAAAAGTAGCGAGTAATATCGCGATATTTTAGGTTGTTACATTTTAGCGTGTGAATAAAGGGATGTTTTAGCAAAACATGGAGACCCCGTGGAGTATTGGCAGGGTAGTATTTTATGACCAACCCTATCGTAATATAGGATTGTATACAATTGAAAAATATGAACAAAACAGAACTTGAAATAATAGTTTTGATAAACAGTGCCAGCTGTAGGCCATCTTGAGATGTTTTCCTTCTATACTGCACTGTGTTTTTCGTCTACATCCAATATAATATGTTAACATCTGATAAGGTGAGTATATGACCCCATCACAAGGTAATCACTGATCAATTTCAATATACTAATACAGCATTCAGTAAATCGTCCCTTGAGTTCTAATGTGTCCTATGTGCCAATTGGCACACAGAACATGTTTAAACTCAGGGGACGAAATGTTTTTTCTTTTCACTCTCACCCTAAGCAGTCGAGTGTTCATTCCCGATCATGTCACACTACCGGGAAGCTAATTATGTTGAGTATCTAATGTATCACTAATAATGGAGCTTGTCAATCGCGTCAATACACAACATTCCCTGGGCGAAACATACTCTCTGTTGTGAACAAAATATTGATGTTACCATAATTAACTATCGAACCCGTCCTTGTGATATCGTTTATTGAATCTTTAAGGTGGTCACATAAACTGACCGAGTTCCAGAACATCAGAAAAGGGAAACAGTGTAGTGCTTCTTATTAATGATGCGTGCTTAGTTAAAGTACTGGACTTCAAACCGAAAGGTGTGTGGTTCGATCTCCGCCAGGGGTAACAGTGTTGTGTCTTTGGGCAAGACACTCAATCCTGATTGCCCCCGTGGGAGCACGGTGGCGCTGTGTAATACGGCGTACGACACGTCGATTATACACTTATATTTAATCAATTTTAACCACCCTTGTGCGGATTTAGTTCGTCTGAGAGTCTGGCAGTTACTCGGTGGTTCTCTTCGGGTACGGTGGCTTCCTCTACCCGTAAAATCTTCCGACACGAGGTGTCACTGGCTGTCGAAAGTGTTGGTAAAACCCATAAATCAAATAAATAAATAAATAAATAAATAAATAAATAAATAAATAAATAAATAAATAAATAAATATGTTTCATCAACATTGAAAACGAAACCAAAGCGAACAACCTATTCCGTCAAAGTGAATTTTCGTTTTGTTGTTATTCAGAATGAAGAGGACTGCCCGTCACTAGCCGGAATGCTAAGCTTTATTGAAGCCTTCTATTTTACATCGCATCAGATTACATGGAGCAGTACAGGTACATGTCCGGAACTGAATCTCAAATATGGAGAAAAAAACTCAAGTATCGCAGGCATTACTTACTGTTACTACACACCACACGGTAAGATTGTTTAGAACCTTCTATTTATTCCTCACTAATTACTCGTATTGATGCAATAACCTTCCGAAAAAACACAAAAAATCAAACAACTGAAGGATTTCATAGTCCAGCGACAATCTGCAAAAAACTATTGGATACCTGGCAACATATCCCCTAATCGGGGGTTCCTCGGGTGGCGGATAGAGGACGGTCTGCTTGGTTGAGCAGGTTAGTTGATTTAAAATTACCAAGTTTCCTCAATTGAGCAGGTTTGCTGCGGAAGGTCCAAATACGCAGCCCAGGAACAAAATAGTGTATCTTGTTATTATATCCTACAGGCACCACGTTCTCCCGTGAGGTGCATTTCGAAGTCCCTAGATGAAGGAATCTGGGAACTTGAGGACAAAATGAACCCCGGTTAGGACGGTCTCCATTTTGGAGACACCTGTTCAATACACTGCGTTGGTGCTTACTTCGAGGGTAGACAGATGGTCGGACCGATCCCTTCTTGCCAATCGGGAACCTCCAGGAAGGGTTCAATTCGGCGGAGGGGGGAGGGAGGTTATTAGGATCCCTGATGAGTCAGGAGGTGGGATGGAGAAATCTCACCCGAGGGGCAAAATATTTGAACTAGACCCTCGGGATATTTGAAATATCTTGCCCCGAGCGTGAGATTTCCCCATTCCCACCTTCAGACTCATCGAGGATGATTTTTCTCCCCCCATCATGCAGCGATTACGTTAGCCAGAGCTAATCGGAAGTCACGTGCTGACTCAATCAACACATTTGCTATTCGTTGTGTTGAGAAACTGAGGCCACCATCGGAAAGCGCATGCACAAGTTATGTATATACCAAAGGTTTTTACCACGAAATCGATTAGAAACGCTGGCAGCTTGAGGGTTGAAGAGTTTTAGAGCATCGAACTTTGATCACACTGCATTCCGATGACGTCAATATGAATTTTTTGGTAGCAAGAAACTGATACGGTATGCATATCGTCATAATAACGTTATAAATGTATAACGTCACGTGGGTGGGGTGGGATATATCTGTATCTCCCTGCTATCTCACCCGGGACACATGTATGTTACACATGCAATGGGGACAGAAATATGTGTCAATCAACCAGATTTTTTTTCTAAAATTTCAAGGCCATTGCTTCCAAACTTTCCAAAGTCATTATATTTTTAAAACGTCTAGTTTTTTGACGATTTTCTCGGGTGCCTCGTCGAGGCATGTCATCGATTTGGCGGTGATGTTTCGAATACGAAGCACGAGAAATCGGCAAAATTACAGAATATATGTGTGATTTTCCAGCGGTGTTTTACGGCTCGCGTGCTCGATTCAACAGAGATCTCTCGGATGAGAACAATATTTTCCTCCAATTCGACCGATCGCGGTTCTGCCTGGTTTATAGTGTCTACTCAATGGATGTGATCGATTCGACATAGAGCCCACAGAATGGTTCCCAACCGGGCGATCCCTGTAACGGAGGAAATATATAACGTATAATATGTTGTTGTTTTTTTTGTTTCTGTGTATTATTAAGTAAAAGGAAACCAAAAAAAAAATAAATATAAAATAAAATAATAAAAATAAAAAAAGATATAACTGTTGAAACCCTTTTAAAAATCAAAGACCCTAAGTCTAGAGACGAGAAGGTTCGTAGATTTCTTGAATTGAAGAGACATATTCGAGAGAGCAATATGGCTAGAGAAATGGGCGAGATCGAGAAGAAACGAGAGACGACTAAGTTGTTCAAACCTGTGACAGAAACTCACGAGGAAATGAAAAGAGAGGTCGTCAAAGAATATAAACCTTTGAGAGAGAAAAAAAAAACAGGACACCAAGTCACAGACATTGCGAACCTTCTGTTCCGACGTATAGTCACTCTGGTCAGACTCATGATACGTACACACATTCTTCTCCCCCTCCTGCCAAGTAACTTCCGCAGAGTTCTTCCGAGATAGAAAGGATTGAGACCGATTCTGAGATTGAACTACCTACGGTTTCTCCTGCGATCACGATGGCAGATGCTAGCAATATGAAACTCGAAGATTACGTGAATTTGTATGAGATGATTCTGTGGAGTGCGGTCTCTGTCTCCAGCTTGCGCGATCGAGACGATGGCAATCTCTACATGCAGTACGTGGAGAGTGTATTATCAATAAATCACCCGCAGAGTGGAGATTCCACCGAAGCAATAATTGCAAATTTGCGGCAAAGCATAACCAGCACAAGCAAAGTTTCAGCCAATGGACCTCCGGGTTAAACCCGGATGTCCATTGGCTGAAACATTGCCTGTGTTTTTGTAGATGTGTCCACAATTTGAAAGTTATAGCTTGGGTGATAGCACAACTCCGCGGGTGATTTAGTTACAATCCACTCTCCACGTACTGTATTTGACAAAAAGGTGGAAATAACCGGCGAATATAATTTGATTGTCAGAGGTCGAGAATACGAATGTACTCAAGGACTGTGGAGTTTGCTACGCCTAGCGAGTATGAGGAATAGTATTACAAAACGTACGGCGACCTCCTGGTTCGTACAGATGTGATGAGAAAAAATAACGATTCCAGAGAGACGAGGCCGAAAGCTAGCTATAGTTCGAAGTGGAAGAACGAGGTGGAACCTATGCTAACAATAAATGCTAATAAAATATTCGTCAAATCAGTCACAGGAGAGGGAATGACAACAACAACTATTATTCCTTGCGATCCTAATGCCCTGCAGCAGAGATTAGATCTCTTGATGGCGGGTCGATAAGCCGGTAATACCGTAGTGAGAAATGAGTTGGCGAGCATATGTGATGAATTGTTGCGACAGAAGATGTTAAATAGAGAAACTTCCAACTCGACTGAGACCAATTCAGAAAGTGAACTATCGACGGTTACTACAGCAAGCACGATAGTGTATGCTAGCAACATGAAATAGATGACAAAAAAGGTGGAAATAACCAACGACTACCAACGGGCTAAAACTAACGATTATGATGAAGATGATTACAAAGCTTACAGCGATCTCCTGGTTCGTACGAATGGCATGAGAAAAAAATAATGACTCCAGAGAAACGAGACGGAAAGCGATCAATAGTTCGAAGTCAGTCACTAGACAGGAAATGGCAACTACCACGATCACTCCGTGCGATCCTAATACCCTGCTGGGGAGATTATATCCCTTGATAGCGAGTCGAGAAGCATCTAATACCGGATTGAAAAACGATTTGGTGAGCATATGTGACGAATTATGTTGAATATACAGAATGTGTTGAATATTATTAGTTACCCCGTGTCTGATCACGTGGTACAGGTTTTTACCTACCCGAAGCCAGCCGTATCCCATGAGGCCTGCCTTCGGCCTCATGAAATACGGCTAGCTTCTGGTAGGTAAAAACCCGCACCACGTGATCAGACACGGGGTAACGAATATATCTATTGACTTTCCGTTTAAGAAGTACAATCTATTTCATGTGTGAACACACACAGCATGAGATCTTTTATCTTCCATTGTGGAGCCATACAGGTTTCTGTGGAATTTTGTGCAAAAGAGTTTTTGTGAAAATATGCCGGTATGACTAGTATAACAAAAATTATTGAATTTCTTTTTTTCTTTTTTGTCTCAAAAACATAGCTTATGAACCCCACATTGGAGGGTACTCGACAAGCTCATTCCAATAAGGGGTCATGAGCTATATTTTGGAGAAAAAAAATAAAATATAATACATGTACATTGTAAAACTGGAATGACGCGTCTTCTAAGGGGTATGGACAATTTGTAGATTTCGGAACGAGGCTTCCACTGGGTATGGGAAATTTGTCAGTGGCTGGGCGGACGTACCGTGGGTTTCAATGAATATGGTCTCATACCACGTATCTATCAATCAATCAAATCAAAAAAATCACTTTAGTCAATAGATTCAGTTGAAACTAGAAGTCCTGTCACGAATAGTGCGCTTATCTATGCTTAATTGCGCGTTGGAATTGCGCGCGATTGCCATATCGAATGACATCCAAAGCACGGCAGGTTCTCTTGGTTACTCATAGCAAACACATGCAATGTTAGTAGTATGTCAGGTTGAGATCTGCCCTCTTTACCAGGACCCCGGGGTCTGACCCCGACCCCGGGGTCATTGACCCCGGCGCCCAAATCCGTTAGGCCTCCCCGTCCCGGCTCCCTTCCCCTCTCCACACTAGGCCTAGTTTATTTTTAGGCGCCCCCTCACCCTACCCGCCCTGTATGTACCCTATTGTTTAGGCTATCCTTCCCCAAAGTCCATTAGGGGTCCAGACTATGTATAGCCCATTTAGGCTTTCCCCACATTGTTTAGGTTTTCCCTGTATGTGGGCTCTCCTTCCAAAAGCCCAGTCCCTCCCCACCAAAGCCCTGGACTGCTCCTCCCTCCTTCCAAAGGCTAGCCCAAAGCTGGGGGACATTCAAACTTAGGTGTCCTTATGCGTACTAACAAAAGAGTGCCACCATCCCCTAATCCCAGCCCTGCCCCACGTAAATTTCGAGCTCTGTTGGTGTATCTAAGTTAAATGTTGTCAAGACATTACATGTAACGGCATACAAAATGCTTTAGACATAAAGACTACCTGGTTTTGTTTAGGTATGTCATAAATGAATTATGATAGAGAGAATCTTTGTTTATAAGAAGATATGATAGAATCACGTTGTATAGTTATGCAAGTTGATAAGGGACAACTGGTATGTTTGATTATGTCATAGATAAAGGTATTATGATAAAGGGCTCCTTTGTTTATAAGAAGCTTAATATGATAAAGACCATGTACACTCTTTGATTATGTCATAGATGAGATTGTGTCACGTCGCAGGTGTTTGATAACCCAGTAAGATCTCGGCGATGTCTGATTCGTCAAACAGTTGTCCAATCAGATCGTCCCACACGGCGGCATGTTCCAGGGGACCAATTGATAAGCGTGTTGTAAAATTATCCCACGCAGGCGCTCTCTGATTGGTGAAACAACTGTCCAATCCGATCGTGCCACGCAGTAGTTTCTGCATGGCGAATAGATGAGTGATCCGGAGTGTGACAATAAAAGGCAAGCAAGATTGGAAGTCATCTGCCCCCCCCCCCATGAAGGCAGACCAGATGGCCAGGGCTCAGCATCCTCCCTCCCTTATAGGCTGATGGATGACTCCCATCTTTCAGAAAATACATATTGGTGGATTTTTTTCCTTTTTTGTAACCATTAAGGATATTATGATGGGGCTGCTCACAAACCAGTGACTGTCTGGGTTTCTGGTTTTTTTTGTTTTTTTTTCTAAAATAACCACCAAACTGCGCTTTCAGTATTACCATAAATACGCTCATCAAGAAAACACGGAGTAGAACTCTTGTAATTGTGCAAAATTCCTAGCCATCTTCCAGTCCGAGGTTCTCTGGGATCTCAACCCACTATCCTACTGCCAGTCGCACACTCAAACTTAATAAGATTATTGGCTCTCGCTCCCGACTCTCGAGGATTTATAAGCAAGTAAATCTATAAAGCAAATAAAGTTAATAGGGTCACAAAGGAGAAACTTTTCATACATTCATTCAGTTTTTATCGTTCTTTCAAAATCATTTGATCGAGAATAGTTTGAACACTTTGAGAAAAAAACAAAACAAAATGGAATCAGTAATTAGAATTAGTTGTCAAGTTTGTGAGAAGACCTTCTCTGATCGTTGCAGTAGGAAATGAGTGTGCTCTGTATGTGATAAAAAAAGACTCTCTTTTTAGGAAATTGGGTGGCCCTGAAAAGGGCCGTTTGTTTGGCTTTCTACAGATTTTCTCCAAGGATAGTTGATGAGCTAGCTAGAACAGGTCTCAGTAACTTTCCTAAGAAACCGCTTTCCTGTATGATTTGTCTTGCTTTCCCAGCAGGTAATTGTTTGGCTATTTTCCTGATTTCATACCTGTGTGGAATGAAGTATGCTCGTGCTCTCATTGTCATTGGTACATTGAATTTCAAAACGTTCTTTGCACATTCACATATGCATTCAATGAGGTCATCGTCGGCTGTCTTTACCATATATTTGGTTTGCTGTTGATTAGCATAGGCTAGAAATCGTAGTTGATCTGCATATCTTCTCAACCTGTCTAGTGCTTTGTTTCGGAGCTCATAATTTATCTCAGCCTTGTTGAGACAGTCCATGTCTTTCGTGGTTGGATTCTTCTGGTAGGAGGGTTTAACTGGTGCTACATTTCCTCTCAGTGGCCATATTGCTTGGTGCTTTTCATTTCGTGGCATTGGTACCTGTGACGTTCTGCTCGTTTCAGTGTTCTGCTGTTGGTCAATCTGATGTAGGTTCATTGACGTCAACAGGTTAGTAGTATAAGGGAGTTGGTTATAGGTAGATCCGACTGTAAATTCAGGTGCATTTGCATTATCTTTCCTTATAGGATCGCTGTTGTATTCATCCTTGTGTAATGCTCGTCTGCGCCGATAATAATGAGTTTTATGTGCGTAAGATTTTGGGCACAATTCACAGATATAGCGTGAATTCATCTTATACAGTAGAGAGCTAAAGGATTTGTGGCGAGGAGACAATGATCTTCCATTTAAATACAAGAATAGGATGGGTACTACCCCAACCTGTCAATCTCTGATTGGTCAATTATATACCAGGATAGCATGGGTTCTACCCACCCTACCAATTGATGGTTGCTTCAAATTCTCCCACAGTGCATTGTGGGAAATTACAGTGATGCGACCCTGGGGTAAAATAGGCTTTTGCTCGACTTCACACTACTACAAAATGGTATCAAATGGTCTCAAATGGTCTTAAATGGTCATAATGGTCATAAATGGTCATAAATGGTCTTAAATGATCACTAAATGGTCTTAAATGGTCTTAAATAGTCACTAAATGGCCTTAAATGGTCTAAAATGGTCACTAAATGGTCTTAAATGGTCTAAAATGGTCACTAAATGGTCTTAAATGGTCACTAAATGGTCTTAAATCGTCATAAATCGTCACTAAATTGTCACTAAATGGTCTTAAATGGTCACTAAATGGTCACTAAATGCTGACTAATTTGGTGTATTTACTATTTGTAAAACCACGTGCAAATACGTAAAACCGATGTGCACATATGTAAAACCGATGTGGACATATGTAAAACTGATGTGCACACATGTAAAACCGATGTGCACATATGTAAAACCGATATGTGGAATCAGTTTTACATATGTGCACATCAGTTTTACATATGTGCACATCAGTTTTACATATGTGCACATCGGTTTTACATATGTGCACATCGGTTTTACGTATTTGCACGTGGTTTTACAAATAGTAAATACACCAAATTAGTGACCATTTAGTGACCATTTAAGACCATTTAAGACCATTTAGTGACCAGTTAAGACAATTTAGTGACGATTTAAGACGATTTAAGACCATTTAAGATCATTTAATGACCATTTAAGGCCATTTAGTGACCATTTAAGACCATTTGAGACCATATTAGGCCATTTAAGACCATTTTAGACCATTTGATACCATTTTATAGTAGTGTGAAGTCGAGCAAAAGCCTATTTTAGTCCAGAATCGCATCACTGTAATTTCCCACAATGTACTGTGGGATAATTTGAAGCAACCATCAATTGGTAGGGTGGGTAGAACCCATGCTATCCTGGTATATAATTGACCAATCAGCGATTGACAGTTTGGGGTAGTACCCATCCTATTCTTGTATTGAAATGGAAGATCATTGTCCCCTCACCACAAATCTTTTAGCTCGCTACTGAATAAGATGAATTCACGCTATATCTGTGAATTGTGCCCAAAATCTTACGCACATAAAACTCATTATTATCGGCACAGACGAGCATTACACAAGGATGAATACAACAGCGATCCTATAAGAAAAGATAATGCAAATGCACCGGAATTTACAATCGGATCTACCTATAACCAACTCCCTTATACTACTAACCTGTCAACGTCAATGATCCTACCTCAGATTGACCAACAGCAGAATACTGAAACGAGCAGAACGTCACAGGTACCAATGCCACGAAATGAAAAGCACCAATCAATAAGGCCACTAAGAGGAAATGTAGTACCAGTTAAACCCTCCTACCAGAAGAATCCAACCACGAAAGACATGGACTGTCTCAACAAGGCTGAGATAAATTATGAGCTCCGAAACAAAGCACTAGACAGGTTGAGAAGATAAACAGATCAACTACGATTTCTAGCCTATGCTAATCAACAGCAAACCAAAAATATGGTAAAGACAGCCGACGATGACCTCATTGAATGCATATGTGAATGTGCAAAGACGTTTTGAAATTCAATGTACCAATGACAATGAGAGCACGAGCATACCTCATTCCACACAGGTATGAAATCAGGAAAATAGCCAAACAATTACCTGCTGGGAAAGCAAGACAAATCATACAGGAAGGCGGTTTCTTAGGAAAGTTTCTGAGACATGTTTTAGCTAGCTTATCAACTATCCTTGGAGAAAATCTGTAGAAAGCCAAACAAACAGACCTTTACAGGGCCACCCAATTTCTTAAAAAGAGAGTCTTTTTTATCACATACACCTCACACTCATTTCCTACTGCAACGATCAGATAAGGTCTTCTCACAAACTTGACAACTAATTCTAATGACTTATTCCATTTTGTTTTGTTTTTTTCTCAAAGTGTTCAGACTATTCTCGATCAAATGATTTTGGAAGAACGATAAAAACTGAATGGATGGATGAAAAGTTTCTCCCTTTGACCCTATTAACTTTATTTGCTTTATAGATTTATTTCCTTATAAATCTTCGAGAGTCGGGAGCGAGAGCCAATAATCTTATTAAGTTTGAGTGTGCGACTGGCAGTAGGATAGTGGGTTGAGATCCCAGAGAACCTCGGACTGGAAGATGGCTAGGAATTTTGCACAATTACAAGAGTTCTGCTCCGTGTTTTCTTGATGAGCGTATTTATGGTAATACTGAAACCGCAGTTTGGTGGTTATTTTAGAAAAACAAAAAAAAAAACAAAACAGAAACCCAGACAGTCACAGGTTTGTGAGCAGCCCCATCATATTATCCTTGATGGTTACAAAAAAGGAAAAAATCCACCAATATGTATTTTTTTGAAAGATGGGTGTCATCCATCAGCCTATAAGGGAGGGAGGATGCTGAGCCCTGGCCATCTGGTCTGCCTTCAGGGGGTGGGACAGATGACTTCCAATCTTGCTTGCCTTTTATTGTCACATCCGGATCACTCATCTATTCGCCATGCAGAAACTACTGCGTGGCACGATCTGATTGGGCAGTTGTTTCACCAATCAGAGAGCGCCTGCGTGGGATAATTTTACAACACGCTTATCTATTGGTCCCCTGGAACATGCCGCCGTGTGGGACGATCTGATTGGACAACTGTTTGACCAATCAGACATCGCCGCGATCTTACTGGGTTATCAAACACCTGCCACGTGACACCATCTTATCTATGACATAATCAAACAGTGTACATGGTCTTTATCATATTAAGCTTCTTATAAACAAAGGAGCCCTTTATCATAATGCGTTTAGCTATGACAAAATCAAACATATCAGTTGTCCCTTATCCACTTGCATAACTATACAACGTGACACTATCATATCTTCTTATAAACAAAGATTCTCTCTATCATAATTCCTTTATGACATGTCTAAACAAAACCAGATAGTCTTTATGTCTAAAGCATTTTGTATGCCTTTACATGTACATGTCCTTGACAACATTTAACTTAGATACACCAACATAGCTCGACATTTACGTGGAGCAGGGCTGGGACTGGGGGATGGTGGCACTCTTTTGTTAGTACGCATAAGGACACCTAAGTTTGAATGTCCCCCAGCTTTGGGCTAGCCTTTGGAAGGAGGGAGGAACAGTCCAGGGCTTTGGTGGGGAGGGACTGGGCTTTTGGAAGGAGAGCCCACATACAGGGAAAACCTAAACAATGTGGGGAAAGCCTAAATGGGCTATACATAGTCTGGACCACTAATGGACTTTGGGGAAGGATAGCCTAAACAATAGGGTACATACAGGGCGGGTAGAGTGAGGGGGCGCCTAAAAATAACCTAGGCCTAGTGTGGAGAGGGGAAGGGAGCGGGGACGGGGAGGCCTAACGGATTTAGGCGCCGGGGTCAATGACCCCGGGGTCGGGGTCAGACTCCGGGGTCCTGGTAAAGAGGGCAGATCTCAACCTGACATACTACTAATGTTTCTGCCAATGGACCTCCGGGTTACCCGGAGGTCCATTGGCTGAAACATTGCTTGTGCACATGCCATATGTACAGAATTTGAAAGCTTTACTAGGCCCATAACGCGTACATTAACGCGCATATCAACGTGCTATTTGTGCGCATTTCATGACCGGACTTCTAGTTTTAACTGTAAAGACACTTATAAATCGATCGCGAACGAGTTGAAAGAATATGGGGAAATAAAAAAAAAATAAAAGTAAATAAAATAGGATGTAAAAATATTAAATTAAATAAATTACAAAATAATTATTATTGAAAAAAAGCAAATAAGACGAAACAAGATTTATTTCTGAAGGCAATTCATACCTCCACTGCAGTGCTGGACTTATGAAGCATAAATGAATTAAGTTATGAATATTCTCGGACGGACTCACACACGGACGGACAGATGGACGCATGTAATCCAGTATACCACCATTTTCTTCGAAAGTGGGGGTATAAAAATATGCTAGTGATAAAGGACATAGGATTTATGACCTCTTACGTCTACTGAGGATCGGGGTTCTCTGGATTCGATGATGGGAGCTCTGTCGCGCGCCTTCAACGGTGATGAAGCGAAACAGATCGCTTCCACTGCCGTGAAAGTCGGAAAAAAATCCGCGATGCATGTGGATAAAAAAAGTCGCGACGGATATGAGCACTAGAATTACTTCGGAAGCTGGCAAGAGATGTGGCAATTTAATTCAACGGTTGATAAGACCGCCTCCGGCTAAACGATCGAAATTGTCATCGAAATCGGACGAGATTCTAGCGAACATGAAACATGGAAATTTCAAGGGCTCTAGTGTTGTACTGATGCAGGAACTCGCCAAGACTTTGAACAGCAGTGGATCTGGATTGAAAGAAAGTTAGAAAAAAATTGTAAACCGATTTTTTTTTTATATAATAAATAAAAAATAGTTTTAAAATATATGCATAAAAAAATAACTTGGAAAAAAAAAATATACAAAGAGAATGAAAATCTAAGGTTTATCGTAGAATGCAGCAAAGACTGAGAGGTCGAATCACAAACTCTTTCCACAAAGCATAAACTGATTGGTAGTTGGAAAATCGAATTGTGAAAAGATGAATCTGTTGATGAATCTGATGTTGCGACCAGAGTGGTTGGATTATGTTCGATTGTTCGTCTTTGACAACAGTCTCTTTCAACCCGAATACGAATTATTGCAAAAAGCTCTGAACGCAAACTTGCCAAACGATGTTACAATAAGAATATTCCATCACCGAGACGAATTCGGAAAATGTTGTCCACAGCTTGCAACGACCCTGCAAGACAAATCGAGAGAACTCGGAAATAATAATTTGTCAAATGTGGAATGTCCATTTTTTGAAAACGCGATCGACGTGCCTGGTCCTCGAGACTTGAATTCGGTGCACTGAACTCTCATGATCTCCGATATCTTGATATTGGAGAAACAGAGTTGGTGCAAATATTACTACGTTCCAGGACGTCACAGAAATGTGGACTGTTTCTGTCTATCTCAAAATTATTTCAGATTGCCGAGATAGACCATAAGAAAGAATGCAAATTTTTTGTGTCAGTTTCATCAAGATCTCAATCACATTTTTGACGATAACGTGGTCATTGACATGAGCAAAACATAATTGAAGAGATTTTTTTAAGTTGGGATGGTATTTCACACCTTATAATTTCGTGGTCATCGATCTGACGAGTAGTAAATATTATGGGAAATATAGGAAGGGCGTCAACGATTTTTATATTCCGGACAATTGCAATTATTAATGAGAAGAAAAAAAAAACTAATCATGTTAAGTAGAAAGTAAAAATAAAAAAAATAGATAACTAAAATAAAATATACAATTAACAAAAAAATATATAAAAAATGTTGCGAGAATATGGAACTCAATTAATAGAAAGTATAGCCGAGAACACAGAAAGAACAACAGTTAATCCGACTGCAGAAATTCCTTTTCGATCGCTGTGATTGATGACAAGATTCGATTCATAACGAAATTCAATCCTCCGTGAATTGAAGAGGTATGAAGTGGCACTTGTAAATCTGAAGACATACGTTTCCCAACATCACGGATAAAAAATACTTTTAGATGTACGAACAGAACGGATTGGTTCACGATTCACATTCCCAAAGGAACTTAGGACATAGTCGATCTGAACGAACTCATTCAGACTAGAATGAAGTTTGATGGTCACTACAGAACTGCCAGCGTCAAAACTCTTCAAATGATATTGGACATGAGAGGGGGTTATCGAGTGGATTTCAGAGGAACGACACATTTGGAAAGATGCTGGGGTTCGATAGAAACATGTACGAAGGACACGCGAAATCAGAAAATGTGGTGGGAATTCTCTCTGTCAACAGCGTTTCAGTGAACGTGGCGGTGATCTCTGGAAGTTGTGTGAATAGTGGCACATAGCCAACGATCTACTCGTTCTTTCCGGACATTACTTTGGATTATAAGTTCATAGAGTGACCTCGAAATCTAGACCATTTGCCTGTGATAACTCATACATTATGCAGTATTACCACTAAATTAATGGATCAACATGGAGAGTCGTTAGATCTCCACGGAGAACGTGCGAAGATGCGATTTCACGTAAGAGAAATTTAAGTAGAAAAAAATATTTATTAAACAAAGGAAAAAAAAAACAATTTTATATTTTTTTTTATTTTTTCTGTAGAATAGGAAATTGAATTAAATTAACAATAGAAAAAAAAAATAAATCAATGTTTTTTATAAAAGGGAACGAAGTATTAAATAAACAAGAATGTTTAGCAAACATAAAATTAAAAAAAACAACAACAACAAATATTGACGAGATACATAAAACAAAACATAAACATATCGGAGGGTCAGAAAGACTTCGCAGGGCATTAGGAAATTGAGGAGAAGCTGTGAGACTGAAATTGAATCATCAGGACTTAAGCAATGGACACTACAAAATTGCTTGGACCAAAACGAAAATTAATAGAAAAGCTAGAGTGTATCGTAATCGAAGAGGATTGACCGTGAGACTGAGACCCGCACAATTGAGATATAATTTGAAAAGGAAAGGTGGTTCCATAGGATTGTTAACGGTATTGGCCACCAAGATATTACTCACTCTTACCAAAACTGTGTTGCCAGCTTCAGGTATAGGAGCACTATCGGGATTGGCCAGTGCTGATGCGCAAAAAATAATGGAGAGCGGATTGTTTCTGAAGCGAGGAGGAGTCGTGTGTCGAATCGAAACGGATGGTAAAGGATTGTACCTGAAACGCGCGAAAGGTAGCGGTGTATATAAAACCCACAAAGACGGTCTTTATCTGAAGAGAGGAAAGAATTTGATCGACGGTCGAGGACTGTTGTTGGGTCCAAATTCGCCTTTTAAAAACTTGCCCATTCTCAGTTTGTTATTATGAAACATTGTTTTCTTATATATTAAATAAGATAGGAAAAACAAAATAAAATAAATAAAATAAAAATGGAATTAAGAAGTGGCAATGTATATCCCGATGACTGTATTACCGACAGCACCTCCTTTGGAAGATAGAAGCAACGCATTTCGCATCGATCAGATCAATAAAATTAAACACTATTTAACGATGGAAAGATATAAATAAACTTCAATCGCTTAACAAGAATGTGCGAATGACTAAATTGGTGGACGGTTTGGACCTATCTCTCATCACCATATCCGTGGGTTTGAATGTTGCTGGATTGAGTCTCTTATCGACAGTGGCTAGCATTCCCGTCGCGTTGGTGGTAGAGCGGGTTGCACTAGCGACAGGATTCTTGAGCACGGTCGGAAAATTGGTGAGTAACAAATTGAAGGCCAAGAAACACGAAAATATCAAAGTGTTGGCCGACGCGAAAATCAATTCCATAAGCGACATGATATCCGCTTTTTCTGAAAGACGGAAGGATTTCCGATGGGGAATTTCGTTTCATTCTCGCGGGAGGGGATAAATACGAGGCGTTGAATGAAGGTATGAAAAGCAAATCTCGCCAGATTCTCAAAGAGGAGACGAAACATAATCTGATAGAAAAAGATCGAGAAGAAGCCAGGGAATTTTTTCGTAAATTCTTGGGGAAAAATAAAGATCCAGTGACAGATTTAAAATAAAAAGAAAATATAATGATATTATATATATAAGAAAGTAATAAAAAAAAATAAATAGAAAAAATAAAATTAACAAAACAAAATGTATTGCGTAAAATGTAAGAAGTTTCGGATCGGATAACTTGCGAAAAGTGCAAACTAAAAATAATAGGCAGATGCTTCGCGGCACTTGTAAAGTGTGCGTTTTGACTAAAACTCAGTTCGTCAAAAGAGGTGGAGGAACAGTCAACAGACTCATTAATAATCTCCCCCTAGAAATGCATCTGCCAGGATATCAATTTACAGGACAGGGCACGAAATTAAACAGGAGATTGAATAAAGATCTGACTCCGAAATCGTGGAGCAAACCCATAAATAGAGTGGATCGTGCTGCCTGCCTGCCGACACCCTCACTGTTATGCTAATCATTCCGACACGAAGAATCGAAACAATGTGTGCAACAAGAACATGTTGACAGATTTGAAAATATATAGTCAATCCCACGATGAGAGGGAAATTCGAACATTCTGTAGTCAGTAAACTCATTGGCACGAAACGCCAATTCGGAAAGGACAATAAAAAAGCAAGTCACTAATGCATTAGCGAATGAACTGTACAGGCCCATACTGCACACATTTCTAAAGAGAAGAGTTTTTGGCAAAGGATTGGATCAGGGGTGGGCTGCCGATCTGGTGGACATGCAATCGCTGTCAAGACACAAATTAGGTGAGAAATAACTATCGACGGTCATAGATGTGTTTTCGAAATACGGATGGATTAGGGCGTTGGAAAATAAATCGGGAACGAGTGTGGGTGAAGCTTTGGAATATATCATCCCCACTTCCTCGCGAAAACCTGAGTAATTATGGGTGAATAAAGGTCGAGACTTTTACAACGTTCACGTTCGTCGGCATCTATTCCAGAAAACGATGAGAAGATGAGCGTGATCGAACGATGGACTAGAACCATGAAGTAGAAAATGCACAGATATTTCACGGCTAACTCGACACTAATAAATACTTTAATGTCTCAGATGATTTGGTTGATGACTATAACAACACGCACCACAGTACCATCAATATTACACATGTGGAAGCTAGCGATCTTCGAAACGAAAAGGAGGTCTACTCGAATCTCTATCCATTAAAGATGGCTGCGGCGACAAAACGACCGAAATTTGCCGTGAGTGAATTTACAAGTGGAAAAAACATTTTGAAAAAGGTTATACACTAAGATGGACGGAAGAAATCACCGTCGTGGTTCGAGTATTCTACTCATATCCCATGACTTATGAGATAACAGCATTAGACAGTGAAAACAATCATGGGAAAGATTTATGAATAACAATTGCAAAAAGACGGCGTTTAAAACAAAACAGGAGGGGAACATTTTTTGTCACATGTATATAAGTAACAAATAAAAAAAATAATAAAATAAAATAAATAATTAAAAACTTAGAGTGAAATAAAAAAAAATGAGGAACATATTAGACATAACACAAGGTATAATCGGAGATGAAAGTATTCAAGAGTATAAAGTGCGTGAATAGTTACCCGTAACGGGAACTAGTCTCAATAATGAAGGATAGATAAGACTTAATATCGAAACGCAAGATCTCATATCCGCGACAGTTATCTCCAGATAGAAGGATGAATGACGAAAAAGTATGGTAGTGACTACGCCGATGATGACATCACCACTGTAGCTCATAACTGCATGATGCATTGTTTCAACATTATATCACATAAACTCTCAGGTCAAGAGATATAAACCATGTTTCATCCCAGTCAGGCAACTAATATGTTAGGACTCTTGGAATATCCAGACAATTTTTCCAAAATCTAAAGGACTCCGTCAACTGTGGATGAAGACTAGCTCCGACGTGAGTATCAACAATGTGCCACTTGTCAACGTGGGGGCATGGGGGCGTTGTGTATTAAGGCGTACTGTACGATTGATGGTGCATTTGTCTTCAACCAATGTTAACCTGATTGTGTGGAGTTGGTACGTTGGGGCGCCTGCCAGTTGCTTGCGTTATTCGGTGGTTCACCCACGTACTCCGGCTTTCTCCACCCGCAAAACTGTCCGACACGAGGAAATCCTGGCTTTTGAAAGTGTCGTTAAAGCCCGATAAATACATATATTGGCAATGGGGGTGGAGGCATGAGACATAAACACGTCGCTCGAGCATCTTTGCCCAGAGGAACGTTCTCGTTTAGGATTCCTCTATGACACATCTATGGATGCCCAAAAGATTACAACAACTCGTTTACGGATTAAAATACAATCTCACACTACAGTGCGTGGAGAGTGTATTATCACTAAATCACCCGCAGAGTGGAGATTCCACCCAAGCAAGAATTGGAAATATGTTGCAAAGCATAACCAGCACAAGCAAAGTTTCAGCCAATGGACCTCCGGGTTAAACCCGGAGGTCCATTGGCTGAAACATTGCTTGTGTTTTTTGTACAAAATTTGAAAGTTATAGCTTGGGTGATAACTCCACTCCGCGGGTGATTTAGTTACAATCCACTCTCCACGTACTGTAGTTCATCAAAATTACTACGATATCATCGCGAGAGCTGCTGCAACAGATGCAAGCAAAGTGCATCTGAACAAGGTGTCGTGGTTCATGCCACACCAACTACCGAACGACGAGAAAAGAATTAAACTATTCAAGATCATCGAATCAAAAACCAGATTACCTGTTGGATTTAGAACGAGACATTGTGATACGTTCCATCACCGACTCAGTTCGATTGAAAATTTTTTGTAAAATGTTCCTTGAAGTAAAACGCAGTTCATTATAGCAGGATTTCCGACGGACAGGATCAAATCACAAGAAAAGAAAACATTTACATTCGATCATTGCAACTAGAGAAACATCCAGGTGTTTCTCAATTCCACGAGATATCCGGTCATAGCTTACAATGTCTCGTTCGAGATGAACGACTTTTCTAGGATGTACGGCGTTGGCGCAGACTACCGATCGAAATATCATCACGTGGACGAATTGATAAGCAACCCAAACGTAACACCTACCGAATACAAGACGCTGTATCCCCTGTCCGTGTTCGATGTCAGTATATATAGCGAGAAACTCAAAGCCACTGATCTAGACATCATCGTTAAGATGCAGCTTGACAGGAACGTGCCTAGACAAACTGAAGCTTTTGCAGTTGTCATATCCGACAGAGTGTTGGCGTTTCATTAGGATGGACCTAAAATGTCTACCATCCAATAACGACAAAAAGGGCTTCAAACAAACTTCAAAATAACTTGAAAATAACATAAAAAACCTTTGAAACAAAACTCCAAAAACTTAAGATAACTAGAAAAAAACGTAAAATAACTTCAAACAACTTAAAATAATATAAAAAAATCAACATAAAATAAGGAAATTTGAGACCTTTGGAAGTTCTCAATCTCCCTTATTTTGTTTTTCTTCAAGTGCTTCAAATATTCAATTCGATTAAAAGTTCATCCCATAATTGTTATTGTATTCAAAGGATTGCATTCGATCAATGTATAAACTATAGAAGAAGTAACTTCGAAATTTATATTTTTTGTGTGAATTTTTTGCTCCAAAAACATATTGTTTATTGGATTCATCATGGTTCTGTCTCTTTGAAATTATTAATCATTTCTCCTTTCATTATTTCCTTCAACATTTCGTTCGTCTCTTCACATCGTCACATAAATATCATGCAATCCAAGTAATGTTGTTGCAAAGTTCCTTTTTTGCGCCTCTGTACGCAAAATCGAAAACGAACATTGGAAATATTTTATTTTTCCTTTCGTCAAAACTAACTGTACATTTTAATATGTTTTAATTTGGTTTAAGAATTTAGTTACTTTTTTTACTATTAAATATCTTTTAGATTTTATTTTTCTTTATCTAAAATAATATAGATTTCGGCCTGAAAACCACGAGAAACGGTACGTGTCACATAATGTGTTCCGATTCCGTATCATATAGACGACTCATTCTGATTCCGTATCATATAGATTCAACTTCCGGTAAACACCGCGCTATGCCAAATAATATCATTGTATGCATAGTTATTACGCATTAAAATATGAAATTCAAAATTTTGACCAATTCCAACACAATGTAAATGGAAAAAACAGGCTTTATGTAACAGAATTGTTAGATAAATACATTTTATCTAACAATCAACATGTATTTTGTCTGTATTAACTCCACAAATGTCGTGTATCCGACCCCCTGATACAGATGTTTGTATTAGGGCGTCGGATACAAGCACGTTCCTTTCGCGCGAGTTCCATTTTTTTTTTGTTCATCCATACGAATAAATAGTTCGTTATATATTCGTCTACATTCTTGACTTATCCCCAATATATTGTAAGATAAAATGATTATTACCATTATGTAGATGTACGAAATATATATCCGAGTGTCGCTTCGGGTTCTAAGGGTAGATCACGACTCGTCATCGACTCGTCGTGATATGCCCTTAGAACCTGTAGCTCGACTCGCATACATATTGTGTACATCCACATAATGGTGATAATGTATATTTATCAATTTGCAGTATCCTGTACCCATCTAATCCTACTTGATTTTGAGGAATGATCGACTTTGTGGAGTAATGCCCGTGAGCTAGCATGTTTATTCTATCCGGTTGCATGATCATCTTATGATCGTCAGCCAATAAAGCAATTTTATTGATTATTTCTGTGTAGAGATTGTGCTTTTCGCTTTGAATCGTGTTCATCGATTTATACACTTCTCGATTTTCGAGCAGGAGTTTTTTATACTCTTTGAAAGTGATGACATTATTCGCAACGTTTCTTTTGACACCTTTAAATTTCCTAATTGCCTTCTCATCTAAGTGGTAAGTATACAGTTTCGACTTTAAATCCACGAATTATGTAACCTGTCTTCCTCCAATCACGTCTTTGAAATTTTCCGCCACTGTTCTATTCAGCTCCAAAGGAATGTTAGACTTGCGATCACTGAGATAATTGCTCGTGTCAAACTGCGCATCAACATCCTGAGATATGTCTCAGTAAAAATGTTTGATCTATGTCTCATAAGCAAGATTATCAAGGTCGAAAAACAACAGTTTGTTTTTTGAATTCTATTTTTTTCTTGATGTATTCGTAATGAAATGGTAATGCATTAACCACTTGCTGATGTCCAAGATGCACGTTCCCAAATACGTCGGTTTGTCGAATTTCAGGCGCGTTTATTTCATGTGATCGACCACTAGAATTTCATCAAAGATTGTTCGATGTTTACAATTTACTTTCGAAATGTATTTTCTAGCCTGACTGTCCGTCGCCACCAGACGAATGTCAGTCATTTTTCTAATGTTTTCCATCGATTTTCCGTGCACACAATTATTCGTAAGTTTAAAAAACATCTTTCTTGAATTTGGTCACAGATTATGTTCCCAAATTCGTTTGGAAATCCGTATACGTCTTCACCAAAGGCTCTTCATCAAATCGGATGATGCGATGTATATCAACTAATTTAATGCCGTAATCTATGTAAAGTATCAGATTTTCGCAGTAGACTATGCATTTACGTCTGTCATTTAACCATTTACCCAACGCAGACGATATCAAAATTTATTATTTTAAATAACATTTTTTTTAATTTTTCAAAAAATTTCAACAAAACCATATCATGTGATCCCTCATTGGAACGAGCTCTATGAGCTCGTTCCAATGAGGGGTCACACGATATGGTTTTGTTGAAATATTTTGAGAAAATTAATTTTTTCAACTGTTCAATTTGCATATTACGCGGGCGGATGCGGGCGATTCGTTAGGTAAAGAGTTAAATTTGGAACGAGTTGATCGACTTTATTGATTTTAATTTGTTCGGGTGCTAAAGTATAACCGTTGTGTGAATCGTTTAACGTTTTGTAATATACTGAACCCACCTCCGGAAGATAGGGATAATGGCTCCAGTTTTCCATCTCCTCGTTGATTCTCGACCCATTTGAAATTTCCCGTCGGTAACGGATGACTCATGGTCCAACAGTATGAATTATTAGCATCTGGATGTGGTACGTATTTACGCGATTCTCGCACATCGAATCCTTCTTCCATGTAGCAATTGTCCGCTTTCAGGTATCAGTGAGATATAGTCGACACTCCACCTTTCACACCCTTTTCGAACACGATCAACATGTCCACATCTGATAATAATTCCAAGTGGATTTCAATCGTCTTCAACAGTGCATCCCAACCCAAGCCTGGAGCCGTGTAATACAAAGCCGGATCTTAACCGTAATGTCTCCAACAGGCGTTTCATATATTTCCCACACTTTTTGAGCGTGTTCATAGTCGACGTCGAAAATGTCAGCACAGAATAATTTCGAACAAAAGGGTCTTTTGAAAGTAGCTTCGACTCGTCGAATCTATGGAAACCGTCCATGTGATCATAAGGATAGATTCCTTTCCTCGATAAGCTCTCCAATTGGCGCGTATTTTTAAAGTGTTCAGCTGTGATCTCGAATTTCTCCTTTCTTAAGTTACCGACTACTTTTTCGAGACTGGTCGGTATGAATTTAAAACAATCTATGAAACGTATTTCTCTCTTGACTGCTGATATTTCTCAATCTGTTATTTCTTTCTTCTTTTTATCTATGACTATCCATTTCACGAAAGAAATGTATTGTTCCTCGCTCTTCGCAATGCCATTTATATTTCCTTCACTCACACTACCACAATTCTTCACGAAGAGATGACAGTCGTGACCCGACAGATTGTAAAATATCACAGCAAAGAACTTAGCATCTTGACATTTAAAATTGCAATCACTGTGCCCGGCACCTCGAAACCTACCCGTCTGGTGATCGTTATCTCTTAGTTTCTTGTACGCGGGTAGCGCAGTTTTGTTTGGAGAACTGTTGTCTACAGATGTGACATTCAGTGGCTCTCTTATAGTCTTTCATTTGCTTGTTTGTGATGATCATCTTCTTAGGAGTTTTAAATTACTCGTATATATTTTTTTTTATTTAAGATTCCAAAACTTTCACAAATGTTTTAACCACCTCGTCATCACCCGACCGTTTCGTGTTGGTGTACGAACCCGAAAAATATCGATCGTCAAAATAACATTTTATGTAAAAACAACAACCAGACGATGTGTGCTTCTGATATTTTTCGGTGTAACTCTGACGATCATTTGGCTGACAGGAACTAATTTTCCCCGTGGACATTCGAAATCGCCATACACCACAAATTGCCCTGGCACTCTCAGTCTTTCATTGAGATATGAATTTAATGTAAGTGTGAGGTCTAGGCATGTTTGACTGCAAAGCATTGATTTGCGTTGCAATACTCTTCGCGACGTTCCAGCGATGCTTTGCTATGGAAGAAATTCAAACAGTTAAAACCAAAAATCTCTCTTTCTGATGTCCGATAGTCTGTGTCACCAATAAACGATTCACGTTCTTGATCCAACAGTAATGTTGATTATCATCTTTCAAAATTAATAATAAATTAATGTTTTTCCTGCAACTTTTTGTATGTTTTTTTTTTCGAATCGTCATATCCCAAAACTTTTGATGGCTATCGTGGGATTTTGATTTTCAAAACGATCGATGTTTCATAACCGAGGAAAATTTATTCCCGACCAATCTAAATTCTTAGAAGTTTCCACATACTTTGATACTCTATGTGAATGCTTTCTTATGGGACATAAGGCATAAACAGAATGGCAACGGAAAAGATCGAATTGAAAGAATTGCTTCAAACAATGATAATAAAACATTTTATTTGAAATGTAATCAAATCCAACTGAATTATGTAGAAGAAACAAGGTTCGAATATAAATACAATAATCATACCACGGAATTAATACCGAACGAAGGTCAAGTCGATTTATTTTCAGATTTAAAACATTCCAGTCCAAAACTCCTGAAGGAAGAAGAGAAAAATATCAAGAAGTTTAGTCTGATCTACAGCAAAAACAAAATATATTCGAATATTGATCAGAGAAGAAACTCTAAAATATGTGAGAAAATTAACGAAAGTAGACTTGATCATCCTGCATTTATGTGTACACAAAACTGAAGAGCGGAAAGTGATAGATTGCATACAAATAAAAGACATGATTTTTTCCAAAAAAAAAAATTGAATTTATTTTTTTCATAAATAAATTATTTTTATTGTTTGCTTTTTAAAAGATAGCGAGAAATTGTTAACCGATATTTTTCTATATCTATCGTCACATTAGATATAAGGGAATATCCCTCTGTAGATTAATCGAATCACGCAAGAAAATTAGAACGAAATTACTCCGCCGACGAACGTACTTTTATATCTTCACTATAGACCACATAGAATGTGAACAGCCTGCTGAATTATTCCAAAGGTAAATCCAGAGCAAAGCAGCATATTTCTTCACTTTTGTCTGGAAATGAGTCTGACACAATTCAAAACCAGCCATCACTTGTGATAAAGAAATCTCAACAAAATCCATCATCTACTTTTGCACATAAATCTCCATGTGACACTTCATCATTCTTTGCAACCGAAACAACTTGTGTTAACACCAGTTCCACCATCGATTCTCGTTGTCGTACCGACATGGCAACACCCATTTTTAGTAGGAACACGTTCAATACACCGGTAAATGTGTATTTTAGCTCGTCTCAAATTAACAAAGTTAGTGTTGCGAACAGCCCCAAAAGGAAGTACAAGAAAATCCGACTCATCGATAGTGACGGTGACAGTGATTGACAAATATGATAAAAACAATTTGAACACTTGAAAAATCCTCATTCGTCCTTCGTTGAACATTTTATGAACTGTGTCATGTTTGTGTGCATCTGCGCAGTGCACTTTTGTTATTACTTTTGAATAAATGTGCCATCCATTGTTTTGGGGGAAATGTCATAAACCACTTTCACGCAGGTTCATTGATTTTGTGTGCGTAACTGACAATATAGCCATTTTTCTAAGGGAATTTATGAGGAACTATTTTGTTGTGTGGTAGTTTGATTTTGAAATCGGGGCCAATAAGTAAATGGGTCAGCTGCGTCAGCTGATTTTTGTTGACATTGTCATCATTTTCTTGACCTCGGGTTTTTGATTGCAATGAAAACACCACATTACCTCTTTTAATCACAACGAAAACAATGCAACGCATGTAATAAAAATAATACCTGCTGTTTTTGAGTAAGTATCGAAATTATCTCATTCGTGGCTGCAAAGGCATTTAATTTTTCACTAATATTCCTTTGCAGCCACTCATGAGATAATCCCGATACTCACTCAAAACAGTAGGTATCCTCTATATATTTTTTAAATTTGTTTCATCTTTAATTTTTTATTTTCAACTTTTTCTTTTTTTCGTATTTTTTGTTCTTTATCTCTTTATCTTCTTCTCACGAATTGGATACAAAATCATTCCATTCTCTCCTCTTTCAAAAAGTTACCTGCGATGATAAGTATCGTCACACTTATTTATGCAAAAGCATTCAGGTAAAGGGTCCGTAAAATACTTTTTCATACTCTTAGGAAGATTTTTGTGCATTCTCTATAATATTCCATCATAATATCAGAATATTTATCATATTCTAAACTATTGGTAACCATATCTAATGCCGTCTTGAAACGCAATTGATCGCGTATTTGTATTCTGCGTCTTGACAGGCGTGACCATAGTCGCCTTCGAACTTGCAACCGGGACAACGTTCCTTCAATGCTCTGGGGATGCTTACTTCTTCGAGATGTGCAAACGTTCTGTGAAACACTTCTTGGAAAAATTCGTGACACTCTTTTCCTTTTCGTTTTTGCATTGCACCTATGAGTATATCCATTTTCTGTTTTTTTTTTAAATATGTGTATTTTTTATGATTTTTTGTTTTTGTTTCTCCTTCACAAGATCTGAGTCGGATATCCTCTATTCAATAATAAATGTAAAACACGACCTCATCTTTGGTTGCGAGATGACTTGTCCTCAATCAAAAATGCAAACATTCAAAGTCAGCAGTGCTCTGTTCTTCTATGCGCAAGGCCGTCTCCATCCAAATTCTCATCACGGTGAACTTCTGACCATATTTAATGCCTACACGAAACACATGATCATCGCATCTCCGAATTACATGTCCCGACAGTCGTGACTGTAGTCCACTTCAAATTTGCGACCGGAACATCTTTCCTTCAACACCCTGGGAATGTTTTCTTTCCCGAGATGGGCACACGCTTTGTAAAACACATCTTGAAAAAATTCGCGACGACCTTCTCTTTGTTTTGTATTTTTTTTTCATTCCGACCATCAATCTATCCATTTTTTGTTTTTGTTCTTTTATTTTTTTATAAATATATTGTTTTGATAACTATTTTTTTTTATTTTATATTTTATTTTTTATTTTTGTTTTTTTTGTTTGTTTTCCTTTACTTAATAATACATAAAAAAAATATTTAAAAAATACGTAATATATTTTCCCGCCTCACAGGGATCGCCCGGTTCAGACCCAGTCCATGGAATCTCAGTCGAATCGATTACATTCATTGAGCAGAAACTACCAACCACACTCCTTGATCGAATTGGAGTAAAAATATTTTTCTCATCTGAGAGAAATCTATCGAATCGGCCTCGCGAGCCGTAAAAACACTCAAAAATACCGCTGGAAAATCACACGTTTTTTTTACAATATATGACGATTTCGAGAGCTCCGCACTCGAAACATCACCGCCAAATCGATAACATACTTTGACAAGACACTTGAGGAAATCGACAAAAATAACATGTTTTACATTTCGACTCGAGATGTGTAATTTTGACTCGCGATTTGTAATTTCCCATCAAAGAGATCTAGGCAAAATCTGTGAAATCGAGCGAGAAAACACTTAAAACTCCGAGTAAAAAATACATGTTTGGCTCTGTCGTCAACTTCATCTCGGATATTCGGTATCTTCACCACCATCTCTGTCATCTTGGGACACAAATGCAGTGAATTCTCGATCTGGGCTCGAGGTGGTTGTGCTCGGAATTTTCTAATATTTTCTAAGATTTCCTAATGTTTTATTTTTACACGATCTCCGAGATTCGATCGACAAGACGGAATAAATCTTCGTAATATCTCTGTCGGCGAAATGATTTCCCATCCGATTTCCGACTCGAAAAAATTTAAAATACAAATTCTCATAGGATTCTGTCGTTTCCCAAGGAAACCAACCATTTCAATAAATTTTCATTGTTTTTATTCTTGTAAACTCTCATCTATTCAGATCCATCCAACGGGTTGATTTACACAGTATTGTTTATACAGCTGTTCTCATTTTCTTATTATGCTTCCCACTACTCATTTCACATGTCATGTTATTTCTGGATGTCATCGACTCATTTTAATTTCATGAAAATCAACGAGCTGTTTATAACACACCTTTTTCCTTACCAGGTTATAGCCATAGATGCTGATGTGGTGTTAGGTGCCAACAAATAAATACACATTATATTGTTTTGCAGCTGGTGCCTGTTCTTTGGGGTCAGTGGGTTCCAGCTGTTTACATATGCACAAAGTGACGTGACGTTACTGTTGCCAAAAACATACACAGAAGGACACACGTGTGTGAATGGGTTAATCGATATAGCACGAGTGCCATATCGAGTAACCCATTCACACGCGTGTGCCGTTCTATGTTTATTACACGCCTTCATGCCTTATAAAAACAATTATTACACGGACACTCAGCAATTCATTTGACAACTATCAACAAAAGGAACACATTTTATCGCCAACCAATTCTGTGATGGGAATCCGAGTCACTTTTTCGTTCCCCGAGTTAGAATGTGTTCTATGTGCCTTCTGGCACGTAGAACACATTGGAACTCAGGGGACGTTTGTCAGCTATCACTAGCGAATTGTAATCGCGTGGCACAATTTGTAGAAAATTCCAGTGAAATTTCGCTTCTATTTAAAAATAGTCCATCAACGAATTCCGTTCCGCACATATGTGCGGAACAGATTTTTTTTATTTTCCGCACAGTTTACTATTGCTGTAGATGGGAATCACATAGAACAGGCGTGTAATAAAATATATTACATTTATTTTACGGTATGTAGTTTTCGCAAACCGTCCATTATCAGTGTTTGAACATTCAAGAATGGTTAATGTAAACTACAACCACTTTTTATCCTGTTTATTTGTTATGCCTTCCTATATAATTTTTGGACGTCATTGAAAACACACGTATTTCTAACGATTAAAGTCGCAAATAGAAGTGAAATAATTTTATTCTGTTATAAGTACTTTAGTTTAGTCACGACTTTCACTTTCTTTCAGAAAGCACAACATGGAAGGGAGAGCCAAACAGTAGTAAGTTAATTACAATATGTAGGATGTTAGTGCGCATGCGCAGCAAGTGTTGTCTCCGAAAATAGGAACAGTTAACGACAGAAAACTACCGAAGTTGACTTTAGCTGGTTTGAATTCTTTTTCCAGAATCATCGATAGCATGTAGTGCTAAAGCGTCTCCAAAACGAATGTTCGATTGAATGGAAGTATCTTTGGTGGCTTAGATTACTTCTGAATCGGTTTCTAACAATAATTACCGAAAAGATCCTCAAACTTTCTCCTTAACTCCAATGTGGAACTATATTTTTACGCGTTCATGCCGCTTATTGATCTGTATATCGTATATATATATATATATATATATATGCCATCGCAAACCAGTGGGAACTTTTAAAATCTCAAACGTCCATGTTGAGTCATATGCTATCGCTAGATTTATATATTTATCTACTGGTGTTTTACGCCACACCAGCAGCTTAGGCTATATCGTGGCGATGGAAGTATATATATCTTAAAAAAGACCATTATTTACAATGAAGCAATCTAAAAAAGCCATTGAAATATGAAATGTCAGGAATAAAAGTAAGGATTATGAACCGTAATGAGAAAGTGAGACCAGTTGTACAAACATTGCTGTGTGAATCAACCCATGAAATAGATATGGATCAATGAAATTTAAAAAAGTAAAAACAATTTAAAATTTATTAAAAAGGTTGGTTACTTTCAAAAATGAGATAACTTTTTGCGGGCTTGTAAGATAAAATAAATCTCTCAAAGATCCAACTGCAAAATACTGCCCTCTAACATGATTAAAAGTAGTACAATGTAAAATAATGTGTTCCACTGACAACACCTGCTGGCATGGAACACACCCTGGTCGCATATTACCCTCTAACAAAAAGGTATGTGTATGTCGTGTGTTACCAATATGACATCGCGTTAAAACGGCAAGACAGATCCTTTCTACAAAGGTAATTGGACAGGTAACGATGAGAAATAGAAAGCGATGGAGCTTGTTATTTGTCGCTTCATCCCAATCCGCCTGCCATACAGATTTGATGTAGTCACTGATATGTGGTTTGAAGTCATTGAAAGGGATGTTAAAATCAGTGAGGGGCTTGGTTAAAGCCTGTTTTGCTGCACTTTCTACTCTAGTGTTACCAGCAATACCTACATGCCAGGGTAACCAGCATAACACGATATCATATCGGTCAGGCACGAGAGTTGTTAATTTCTCACGAAGTTCCAAAATGAGAAGGTTCTTCTACTTGGGGTTGAGTAAAGCAAGTAAAGAGGAAAGAGTGTCGGAAAAAAATAATCGACTTCCTTTCCTATACATTCTCGATGTGTGCAGGCGCGAGTTGTAAAGCTTTAACTTCAGCTATGAAAATAGAACTCTGATTCGGTATTCTGATTGAGGTGATATGATCTCCAGTAAAGGAAGCTGATGACACTTTGTCACCATCTTTAGATTCATCTGTATAGATCATTGTATCTGTACTGTACTTGGACTTTATTTCGGCATATTTGTCTTCATACTGCAACTAATTTGTATCAGATTTTCTGGTAGAAGCAAGATCCAAAATAACTGTAGGTTTTTTAAGATGACAGGGAGGAACATGCGATTTACCGTTTTCTTTTATAGAAACAGAATAAATTTTTGAAGACTCCATGTGGGGTTTAATTCTAATCCCCAATGAAGGAATATGTTTCTGGTGTCAGGTAAAAAATTCAACATTTTGAGGTTCAGTAACACAATTACAAGCAGGATTTGATGGATTGGCCAAACGTTTAGATACGTACTGGAGAGACAATTTAATTCTGCCCATCTCAAGAGAAGGCTCCTCTGCTTCACCAAGCATCGAATCTATTTGCAATGTTCGATAAGCCTCTAGCCTAATTCTAATACCACTATTATGAATTGCATCAAGTGGTTTGAGATATGACTTCCTTGCAGAACCGTAAACTATACAACCGTAATCTAATGTTGATCAAACAAGTGATCTATACAGATGGAGGAATGTTTTTGGTCAGCATCCCAATCAGTGCTACCAACAAAATTCAGTAGATCCAGTGCTTTTTTACATTTCACTTTCAGTTGTTTTATATGAGAAGTGAAATTCAGTTTATTGTCAAACAATAAATCCAAGAATTTCACTTCCTTAACAACTTTAATAGTGCTCCCATCTATTTGCAACTCCGGATCAAGGTGATGTTTCCGAAGTTTACAAAATGTACCAATTAGTTTTGGTCTTTGGAAATTGAAAACCATTTTCTGTACCCACATTTTAGTTCTCTTTAGGCGCAGCTGAAGTTTGAACTCTATAGCATCCATGTTTTGCTGTTATAACAGATTAAAAAGTCATACATACAATGACGAGTCCACCATATTCTTACTTGCATCAATAATACTGTTGATTTCACTGAGAAAAGGGTAACAGATAAAATGCTACCCTGGGGAACCTCCAATTCCTGTTCGTGAGGATCAGATAACGTTGACCCAAAACGAACCTGAAATTGGCGGTCCTTTAAAAAGTTTGCAATAAAAAGAGGCATACGCCCTCTCAACCCCATGCTAACAAGATTTTTTAAAATCCCATACGTCCACGTTGTATCATATGCCATCTCCAGATCAAAGAAGATGGCTACCACCTGTTCTTTTCTGGCAAAGGCATTTCTAATAAACGTTTCGGGTCTAACCAAATGATCCACTGTACTTCTATGGCTTCTGAAACCACACTTGACATTCGCAAGTAGATTGTTCGATTCCAGAAACTAGACAAGTCGATCATTGATCATCCTTTCCATGGTTATGCACATACAACTTGTTAAGGGGATAGGTCAGTAATTACTTGGGTTGAGTGATCTTTATCTGGCTTAGGAATTGGAATTACTGTAGCTTTTCGCAAGGAAGGTCGAAACTGGCCAGTCACCCATATGTCATTAAACATCGACAATAAAAGTTCACGTGATGATTGCGGTACATGTTTTAAATTTTGTAATGTATATCATCGGTCCAGTGGTAGTATGCTTTGCTCTGTGCAAAGAGTTACGTAACTCTTCCATAGAGAAAGGTTCATTGTAATCCTCTAAATTACTGGAAGTAAATATGATCTTTTGTTTTTCTTGCTGTTTTTTGATTTTGATAAATTCTGGATTACAATTTTCAGACGACGAATGTTCCGAAAATGTGGACGCCAATGTGTTTCAATTTTTTTTTTTTTTGATGTAAGTAGGGTCTTGTTTTCCTTCAGGGGTTGTACAGTTGTTTTTGCTTCTTTTCCTTTAATCTTTTTAATCATTTTCCAAATTTTAGAGATGGGGGTGTTTTAATTAATCTTAGAAACATAAGTTTCCCAACAACTTATCTTTTTTGGTTTTGTAAGTCGTCTTGTTTTTGCCCAATTTATACGTAGTTTGTCCAAATTATGTGTGGTTGGTGACTTGCTAAATTCCCTTTCAGCTTTTTTGCGATCATTTATAGCTTTTTTAACATTCATTATCAAACCACGGTTTGGTGAAACGTTTCGGACTTGTTTTAGGGATGACTGCGTTTGCAACGTCAAGCATCTCGTTTGTAAAATGTTCTATTTGGTCCGGACTATCTCGAAATTTCTCCCGTGAGAGACGTTCATAACAAAGCGATGAGAGAGTGTCCCAATCGGCTTCTTTAAATTCTGGAGCACCCTCTCATCGTCCGCCGGATCTACACTCTCCATCGCAACTGGAAAGTGGGCACTTCCGCACAAATCATCTTCTACCTTCCACGAAAAACTGAGGAAGATAGAAGGGCATGCAACTGAATGATCAATTGATGTATATGAACCAGGTGCGTGGTGCAGATAAATGCCTGAACCATCATCAAACAAACACAGGTCATATTTTGTAATGAACTCTTCAACGGTTTTACGTTTTCCATCTTCTTGACTGCAAAAGTTACCCCAAAGGGGGCTATGTGCGTTAAAACCACACAACAAAATGTATGGAGTTGGGAGTTGTTCGACCAGCTGCTCAAGATCATTCAGTTGTAGGGCTTTACTTGGTGAAACGTAAATCGAACAAAGTGTAACTGTTTTGTCTAAAGTTAAGAGTACCGCCACAGCATGTAAATTTGTGTGTAACGGTACAGAACTGTGAATAATGTCGTTTCTAACTAAGATAGCCGTTGCACACATAGGAAGATCATTATAATTTGCCCCGGCATTATACGAAGTATAATGCTTAAAAGCTGAACGACTTTGAGCCTCGGGTTTCCTTAAAATAGTTTCCTGCAGGCAAAAAGCTGCAGGTTTTTGTTTTTGTTTTAAAAAGGCACAGTTCATTAAAATTCGCTCTAAAACCATGACAACTCCACTGTATAATATTTTGTTTGGGTGTATTATCCATGTTTGAGTGGTGATTTGGATGGTTGACGTGCGGGCGAAATTACCCCAGTGTTTTTCTTAGGTGATGTTTTACGTGGGGTCTTATTCTGAAAGGAGTTGGAGCGTGAGTGCCCGAATGTTTCGTCGTTGCACTCACAGACGTCCATTTGTTCAAGACCCTCAAACCTGTTGCGGGTAATTGGGTCTTGAAGAGCCTTAGGTATTCTATATGATAACTGTTTTGCTTTTTCTAGTTTCGTTTTGGCTGTTTTCCTGGTTCCTTCTCTGACTCTGACTAAGAGGTTGGGGTTCTGGTTTTGATTTCAGTTTACTTTGGCCATTTTGCTCTTGTGATCTTTCTTCCCTTTTTCTCGTATGGTTTAGGTTTATCTTGTTCTTTCTTCTGATTTGTTTTCGCTTGTTCTTCTGGTGTTGGTTGTGTGGCTGGCGGTGTTTGAGTCGACTTTGGTTCTTGTTGATTGTTGTATTCTAGTGTGAAGGCCTCAAGTAAAGATGGTATTGTGCCGTTGAGCCATGTATATTCTGTCTGGAATTCTGTAGATTGTGTTGATATTTTTTTATTCACTACTGTGGCATATGATGGAATTGATGCATTCAATCCAGGCATTGATGTAACAATTTCTCTGGCTTCCTGGAAACTGATTTGTTTTTGACATTTTATATTTTGGATAGCTTTTTCTCTTTTTTTTCCAGACAGGGCAATCTTTCGAAGATGACATGTGATTACTCTGACAATTTGCACACTTGATTGGGTTGTTGCATGGCTCTTGATGTTGCTGGCCGCACCTGAAGCATATCGTTTGGCATCTACAATTATTTTGACCGTGTCCATATTTTTGACACTTGAAGCATCGAAGTGAATTTGGGATGTACAAATCAACTTTGATATTCATGTAACCAGCTTTTATAGATTTTGGTAACTGTGCTGTATTAAATGTGAAGATATAAGTATTGGTTGGTATTAGATTGCCATCGCTTTTGATTTCAAATCTGTTAACTAGGCTCACTCCCTGCGGGTTTAATTCAATTTGTATCTCAGTTTTAGGAATGTCAGGTAGCTCCCGTTTTCTTACGACGCCTGTGCTGGTGTTAAGTGTTTTGTGAGCAAAGGCGTTTACTTCCATATTGACAAGTTTAATCATTTTCAATAAGTTGAGGACCTGCATTTCCTTCTGCATTCAACCAGTAGTGCACCAGATCTTAACTTTCTAACATTTTGAACGTCACCAGCTATTCCCTTAATGGTTTTTTGTAAGACAAACGGATTTATATTTGTTGCCTTTTTATCCCCATCTGCAGCATAAATTATGAATTTTGGCCAGCTTTGTGTAAGTTTCGCAGTTCTAAAATCATAGTCAGAATCAGAGTCCGTCAAGTCAAGTTCATAACCTATTTTTTTATGGTATTTGAGTATCGCTACATTAAAGAAGATCACCGTCACATATTATTTTATTTCGAAAGCTTTTCCCGATGAACGCTGCAATGTGTCACCAAATGATCCGCAGTACTACTCTGGCTTTTGGAACAATATCGAATATTCACAAGTAGATTTTCGATATCCACAAACTAGACATGTCTATCGCTGATACTCATCTCCCTTTTTTATATAGACAAATTATTAATGTAGCAGGTCTGTACTAATTTAGTTCCATAGGATCTTTATCGGTCTTTGGAATGGAACTTACCATTGGTTTTAGCCAAACGGATGGAATTAAATAGCCATTCAAATGTCACTGAAAACTGATACTGCAAGTTCAAGGGAATTTTAAGGAATATATTCTTACAAACTGATAGTGTATTTCAACAGGTCCAGTGAGAGAGTATATTTTGTTTTTTGCGAAGGGTTATTTAATACCTCAATAGAGAAAGGTTCAATGTAATTCTCTAATTATCTGCTGTTTTTCCAGTATTGTTTTCTGTTTTAATTTTAATGAAATCTGGATTACATTTCCTAGTCGGCGTACGTTTATAAGATGTTAGGGTATGTTTGTTTTATATTTCATTCCTCGATCTTATTAAAGCGTTGTAATTTTCTGGGTGTTATACAATTGATTTTGTTTCTGTACCTTTACCATTTTAACCATTTTCCACATTTGTTGATGGGTTTGTATTGGTGAAGTTTCGAAACATAATTTCCCCAAAATGTTTTCTTTTTTTTGTTTGTTTGTTTTATGAGTGGTCTTTTCTTGCCCGATTCATGCGTAGTTTGTACAAACCATTTGTAGTTGGTGACTTATTAAATGCCGGGTCGTTTTCTGGCGATCTTATAGCCTGTAGGTGACCATCACCAAACCATTGGTTTGGAGAAACGTTTTGGGTATGTCGATGTTTTAGGGAAGGCTGTGTGTGGCATGTCAAATAATTCTTCAGTAAAAAAAATCTAGTTACTCAGAAAATTCTTCAAATGTCTACAGTGTTAGTAAGGCGTAACAAATTGTTGCGATAGTGTGCCTTGCTTTGTTAGATTTTCAGTGGGGTGACCGCATAAATCATCTTCAAATATGCAAGAAAACACACGTCGAGGACAAAGGTATACATTAATGAGAGATCAACGGAATTGTATGAATCAGATGCAAGATGAAGATAAGTATCTGACACATCATTGAACAAACACAAGTCATATTTTAAAACGAACTCTTCAACAGTTTTGCCTTTTATGTTAGAAACACCCTAAAGAGGACTATGAACATTAAAATCACCCCGGATAATGTATAGTGTTGGTAGCTGATGAACCATCTGTCCAATATCAATTTGCGCAATGGGGTTTATTTGGCGACATAATTATAATTATAATTATAATTTGAGGTGCATTTTAAATGAGTGTTTGGTAATTCATTTTATTTCGGAACAACAAAGAAAGGGCAATTTACAGTGAATCCTACATTAAAACCCATGCCAGTTTTGTGGGAAGTGTTGAATGCTTCAGCATCCAGATGCAAAACTAGCATTTTGAAAGATGCACACTCCTCGTAATGTTGTAATCAGTGTATCGGCTGTGGCCTCTACGGCATAGACACCGTGAATTGATCATAATCCATGCGTGGGAGTTGATGTCCATGCATGCGTTTACCAGGTAATAAACATCATCAGCAAAATGTCAGTTAATGAAACTCCGATTTGCACGTTATATAATTGCTCCCTTGGAAATATTGTGCACTCGTGGAAAGTGACAAATCCACGGCAGCCGTACTGTAATTATTAGAACTAGAAGTAGAAGTACTAGTATCGTCGACTGAGTGCTAGAATGTTCTATTTCCCATAGGGGACATAGAACATTCTAGCACGCAGGCGACGGTATGTGCACAGACACGATAAAAGCGTAAGTTTTTAAATGTTCCCAGCACAAATCTTTTCATTTCACTTTCGATTTCCAGATCATTCAGAAGGGCAACAAATGCTGATGAAAGAAAAACCACTGCATTCCTCAACTCCACGTACAAGCCGCGAAAATGTAAAGATTGCATACGATGGAAAAATACGTGGTAAGTACAAAAGGAGAGTTATTTTCTCAAACCTACATATTGGGCAATCTTGTGACATTATTGTCTTGGGTTTTAAGCATTTGGTAAATACTTTCCAGAACCAGGGGTGGAGAGTTATTATTCGTAGGTGTTTTACACATAATGTGTTCCCCACACGGACTAACGTGTCGGAGAAGCAAAAAGAGGGGATTCGTAACTTCACCCCCTACCCGACAATAATGAATTAATTAACTAACTAAACATTTGTTAAATTCATCAGTTGTTATACATCGAAAAATAATGACAGACATTAAAAGGGTGGGGAGGCACGAGAGTTGCTTATAAATATGTTCTATTCAATCTGTATAAATTACGATAATTTGGAGTTTAAAAATAAAAGCCGTTTTGACTTTATCACAATGGTCAGTTTGGCATGTTGATTACCTTTGTGTGTGACAAATGTGTCTTATGGATTTGGTTGTAAACGAGCAGGTCTCTTAACTGGTAGAGTGATAAATTATTTTTGACCATCAAATCTTGTGCACATATCTTTGCCTTGTTAGAATTTATGGGAGAGTGCCTTCCAAAAGCGGAATGCTGGATGTGTTAGTCCCTTTATGACCAATTTGATATATTGTCAGCATTACGTAATCTTTTGGACAAAGCTTTCGAGACTTATTTTTGTCCGAAGTGATGGGACTTTCTAAGTTTAGTAGTTTATCATCAAACCAAATGTATTCCTTGTATAGGAAGCCAGTTAAAGTTAAGATGGTGCACTGGAGGAAATTACTTTAAAAAAATAGAAATACGAACCTGCGATTTATTGGCTGAATGCACCAAAGCATTAATCTAACTAAAAAGGACAATATTAATCAACTTCGAAGTAAATGCCCGACTTCTAGTATTTGGAAAACTTGCAAGCAGGCGTGTATCGATGAGCTTGAAACTAAAAAAGACGTGTTCAGCCTGCAAAGAGACATATAAAATAACTAAATAACCTATTATTTTCAAAGAAGTCAAAGAAAAAAGTTTATTCAATGCAAAGTTTCAATACAAAAATAGGTATGCTGGAATCAACCGAATACCAAACTAAATTCAACACGTACAAAAACCAACTTTAGTAAATAGATGGTCACTAATGAGTGAGGGTTGGTCACGTGATCATGGTGGATAGACGTTACCTTTTTCACTTTTCATGGCGATGTTTGAATTTCTGTTTTTATATGTTATTATGAGCGATCGACAACGTTACTTGATGGAGTGATGTAACATATTGTTTTTTGAGACACAACTGTGACTTTGATATATTCGATCCGTCAAAGATGCCTTGGCTATCTGAGATCCATTGCCTTTAGTTTGACTGTTTCTATGTTATCATTCATTCATAATGGCCGCCAGTCGGTGAACCAAAATTAAATAATCCATGAACAGCGTTTGTTTCTCGAGTGGATACAGAAGTGGCCATCCATATTAAACCAAGTGAAGTGTGATCCATATTAAACCAACCATAAGCAATTTTGGATGCTTTTTACACGTTACAGTGAATCAAAGACCCGTTTTTTCTTCTAATGCATCCGTCTTATATTGATATATAAATGTCGACGTGTTTCGATTTCAGCAGTATTTTACTGTACTTTATAGTCATTGTTAGAGGAAGCAGTTCGGAAGACTTTGTAGTGCTTCTTGGTAAGCTCACATTGTCTCCTTTCATCTAGGTGATTTATAAATCCGAAAAAAGCATACAATTAAAACTAGAAGTCCCGTATGAAAGGCGCACAAATAGCACGTCTATGACCATAGTAAGGATAACTAATTATGTAATATGGTCTGTGCACAAGCAATGTTTCAGCCAATGGACCTCCGGGTAACCCAGAGGTCTATTGGCAGAAACATTGCCTGTGTTTGCTATGAGTAACCCTGGAGAACCTGCCGTGTTTTGGTGCAATTCGATATGGCAATTGCTCGAAATTCCTACGCGCAATTAAGTCTAGATAAGCGCACAGTTCTTGACAGGACTTTTAGTTTTAACTGTAAGACAAAACAACGTCTCTGTAAAGGATTCGAAGTTTCGGAGGAGTGAGCAATTCGTCTATGTACTCATAGTGATTAATCGTGATATATGTTTGACGATTGTACTATTCTCGATTGAGTTTGAATTAATGGGCAGAAAAGAACAAAAACACAAACTCGGACGATTCAATCCCATCGACGCCGTTTACTATAAAGTCTAAGCCCAAATCGTCGGTAGATAGTTATGATCCCATTGGAGATCTCCCTGGTGACTCGGGCTATTCAGACACTTTTAATAATTCTGATGCGAGTAGTAGCACTGCCATTCAGATTGCATCATCAGATACTTTATACAATTCGAGTGAGATGGATCAAGGTGAAGACGTTCCTCCATCCTTCCATAAAAATTATTCTTGAAGCTGTCGTCAGCAAAGTTGTGAACGATACAAAAACATGTGATAAATCCGAGATTAGAGTCACTTGAGGTTAAATTAAATGATTAACAATTTCGCGTCTACCCGACGATCTCGACGAGCTCGAGGAATATTGTCGTCGCACCAATTTCCACTTGAATGGGTTTATGGAGATGCCGGATGAGAACACAGATGTCATTATTCTGGACGTAGCCACTGCTTTAGGGATTCCCCTGCAACTCAATGACAGTTTACGTATCCACCGCGTATCCCAAAGTTTAATGACTTATTTAAACTCCATGCTGTTCTGTTCATCTACGGCTGGAAGAAATCTTATCTTCCAACCTCGTTTGGCGATTTTGTCACCTGCATCATTACTTAGACTCGCAGAGACACCAGACAGTCTACGGTCCTGCGTGAAAGCAGAACAAGGTCTCGATCCCTGGAGAAGTTTCCACTATACTCGTTCCCAAAAAATATGGAACGATTTAGACAACGCAATTCGTCTTCTAGGAAATAGAAATATGTTTTTGAAAAAGTCTGACTTTTAAGTATTATTATTATTTATTTATTGGTGTTTAAGGTCACATACTTATGCACAATGGCTAATCGTGACCGTGACAGTTTTACGGGTGGAGGAAGCCGGAGTACCCGGAGAGAACCACCGAGCAACGACGAGCAGCTGTCAGCTCCCCAACATCGTAACTCTGAACTCTGCACCGCAGCACAGGCAGGGTTAGATTGGTTGAAGACATGCGCACCATCGACGTGCAGTACGCCTCAGTACATAGCGTCATCGTGCCCCCATGTAGGCAATCGGGATGAAGTGTCTTGCCCAAGGGCACAACGCGGTTGCCGCAGGTGGGATTCGAACCGAGGACCTCTCGGCTTGCAGCCTGCACCTGTACCAACTGAGCCACCGCGCCCCCGACTTTTAAGTTCTTAGCATCATACGCCGACAGCGTTGAATGCAACAATCCTTACTGTCCCGATTGTTGACGATCTTGTTAGAGCTGCCTAAAGTTGCAACGACGTTGAACTTCATTAACCTAAAGTTATGAGCTGTTCTGGCTATCGTGTCTGGTTAACTCGTCTAATTTGGCTCCCCAGATAATGTTCGTCGAGCTTAATCAATGGATGAATATATAACAGAATAACTCCTCTCTTTGAGGGTTGCTGGTGGTGCGACGTGTTGAGAATCGACACTATGTTCTTGTATGTCGGCAAAAAGGCGGTCATTGTGTGTGTGTGTGGTGGGGGGGGGGGGGGGGTCGAGATACGCGCTCAAGCGTTTTTTTCTGCACGCGATTTAACTGTGAAACTATACACCTGAAACTTAATTAAGTACCCTCTGAAATGTTTCATGACCGTAAAGTTGCTGTTACTGATCATTATGCTTTAACCCTTTACCTAACATGAAAAGCAGACGACACTTGCAAAAAAAATTCTTGAATGACTAATTTTTTTCATTTTTTGTCTCAAAAACATCGGTTATGACCCCTCGTTGGAACGAGCTCGACGAGCTCGTTCCAACGAGGGGTCATAACCTATGTTTTTGAGACAAAAAATGAGAATATTTTGAAAATTAATTGGCGATTTTTGAGAATAGCTCTGGCCGGTTTTGGCCGTTACGTTGGGTAAAGGGTTAATGATTGTTATGTCTTGCAGTACATTTCATCTCGTGAAAAAGTGATGTTTCTGGTTGATAGCGTACCCCAAATTCATCCCTCGTCCACGTGAAACACGCTTCCTACGAATGTCACAAAAACAATATCATCCATATGCAATATCTGGATATAAAACAAGAACATTTCTCACTTTTTTATCAATAAATGTTGACATGGCAAGGAGGAGCCTGTCAGATCAGAGGCACTAATATGGCAAATCGTTGGCATGCATGCAACAGGCATGTCATTCAAAGCTACTGAAAGGCAATTTGGCTATAGTTATTCTGTCATCAGCAAACTTGTCTGAAAATATCAACAAACCATTCTCGTAAAGCGTGAACCCTTTGCATCTAATAGAGTTTTGAAACGCGTTTGGCTCCCAACAGGCGTTTGTGCAACAGAACTGTCCGAAACCGTCTCAAAGCACTGGGTATGAGGTCCAGAAGGGTCATCAAGCTTCCAGCTCTGTCCGATCAGCACCAAAGTTTGGAGTGGTGTATGGTACGATAACATTAGAATCATAGGACATGGAAATCCCATTGGTCAGACGAGAGTAGGCTCCTACGTCACGTCACAGGTGGTCGCATGAGTGTGTGGAGACATAGAAATACTGCCTACGTGCCCAGGAACATCAGACCTATTGTTCCGGATGGATGAGGATCAGTAATAATCTGGGGATGTCTCTCTCATGGTTGTAAACTTAATATGGTGACTCTACTTGAGAATCAGTACATCCGGGACATTTTCAGTCCGGTTTTCGTGCCTCATTTTGACCAACCCCGTTGGCTACTCGCCCTGTATTCATGGACGACAATGCAAAGCCACATCGCCCCCATTCGATGAGAGAGCATAACCTCAGAACAACGCGATTACAACACTACCTTGGCCTGCATTGAGCCCGGATTTGAATCCCTTAGACACATCTGGGACATTCTTGAACGTCGCGTGCAAGCAAGGGATCCTTTTGTACAGTTTTTGGCCGATTTCGAAGCTTCATTGTATGTTTAATGGAAACAGTTTCCTCTGGACCGTATCAGAAGGCTCACTGGTAGCATTAGGAAGAGGGTTCAGGCTGTCACCCAGGCACGTGGTAGATACACTCGCTACTGACGTCAGACACTGCTATTGTGTTCAGAAGATCATAAGTTAGATTTTTACCAGTAATTACCGGCATTGCTTTATCATGGACCGTTCGAGCGCTATACTTGTTGAGAGATCATTGTTTCATCAAAAACATAAGTGGCAGCTTTGTGTAATTAGCGCCATTAAAATACCGCATATTTGCATCATTGTGTTGTATTTCATTTGTCAATAGACCTTTCTTTCCGCAACCAATCAATTTTGGCCAGAGAAAGTAATGACAGTTTCTATTAACACCACTGCGGAAAAAAAACAGGGGTGCCTAATTAAATTACAGGTGTGTAAACATAAAACAACGGAATAGCAAACAAAGCTTCAATGAATGGGGCAACGTGCATGACCTTGCGCCCCATTCATTTAATAATTGCTGAAAATAACTGATTTTTGACAGCGAACATCACTCCCTTTGTGTGGTTTTGACCTTTCCGGAGCGCCTGTCCCTTAAGGTGTGAGGTTTTGCTGGTCTTCCTGTGTCTGAAACAGAGCACGAATTCCAATGTGCAGGCTGAAGTGCGGTGTCGTTTAATTTAATTTTCACGCAACAAATTGTTGCCTTTGAATATTTGGCAGTTGGTGGTTTTCTCACAGTGGCTTTCACGTTCGACCCGATGTAATTCGCTCTACCTTCACCAGACTACCCGCCACAACCAAACAATTCGCGTTTTTCTATTGCAAAGAGCAATTTTCCATTGTTGGGTCGCTCGCGGCGGTTACTTCGTGTCCAGTGCAGACACCTTATGATTCTAATTTAGACTTGTTTCTTCCGTGTTGTGTAACAGTGTTAAATCCGGTATAGTAACTGTTCAATTTTTCCTCCACAATGCCCCAAAACACTTGAACAACACATGGGAATCACAGGCTATATTTTATAAAGCAAAACTAAACGTCCTGATTCCTGCGAGGCACTCGTGCCACTGTTGATAATCACTATCGCCAGTGATATTGGTGTCACATTGGTGTCGGGACAGTGTATCTCACCCACCGTCTTATAAACCAACTTCGCTTAGCATCATTGCTTCTGGTTTTCATTGATTTGGAGGATGGGGGTACCAGATTTAATCGTATACTTCATTAAATACTCAATGTTACAGATAGTTTATTGATAATGTACCTCACTAGGATACACTGGTCTGTATTCAATGAAACATTCTTGCAACCTGATATGTGATAGACAGCCAATCTGGCTATGCCATCTCCCTCGAGTATGTGCTATATGTTGCTATTTGTAAACTGTATATGTCGTTTGCTTGAAATTTGCTAGATTGTAAAAACATGCATGCTGCTGAATAAATAATCCATCTACCTATCGCGACATCATTTGAAATATTGGTACCCAGTTCAATAAAATCGTCCCGAACAGAGGTTTGCCGAGGCTCAGATCGAGTTTACGTCATAATTTCATTCAGAAAGATGGCTGCTAAGTGCAAGTATGGGTAGACTAATCAAATTTTCAACGTGTACCTCTAAGGCTGCACGTTTAAAATATTAATCGGTATATCCCAAAATAATGGATATGGACTCTCTTCCAACAGGTACCATTGGACTGACATGGGTGATACAACCATCGTTCAAAGGATTAAAACTTAGAAAAAAAACCCGACGCATTTTAGTTTTGGACACTGTGACACTCTTTATCGTCAGATCCGACTTTAATGTCATAGCGTTAACAATTTTTCGACAATTTGAAAGGAACTGCATCGTGACAAATGTGATAGACATTTTACCACATACTGTGTACTTTAACCTTTTATTACTTTCCAAAGTGTGATTAACTGGGATTTCCGGGTTTGATTATAAACGACAATTTCACAAGTGAATTATGCATACAACAATTGTGTCATGTATCCGCGCGTGCAAAAGAAGACGCTTTGCCGTGGGTGTAATGGGGAATTCATTGTGTTTTTGTTTTTTTTAACCCTTCAGCTAACATGAAAAGCAGACTACGCTTGCAAAAAAAATCCGAAATAACTATTATTTTCAATTTTTTGTCTGAAAAACATAGGTTATCACTCCTCATTGGAACGAGCTCGTTCCAATGAGGGGTCATAACCTATGTTTTAGAGACAAAAAATGAAAAAATAATGAAAATTAATTGACGATTTTTGAGAATAGCACTGGCCGGTTTTGGCTGATACGTTATGCAAATGGTTAAATAATGCAATTATCGTTAAAAATGAAAAGTAATAAACAAAGTAAACGCTTGACTGGACTGGTTACGTGGAATAATTCATTCTGGGCGAGGGACTATATGATAAAGCGCGCACTCGTGTTTGTACAACATCCCTCACCTGTCATGAATTATTGCACGTAACCAGTCCAGTCAAGCGATTAATCTCTGTGTGTCTAACGTAACGACTTGACAGCCTATCGCTGTTCACAATCTAGGTTTACAAGTTACTGGCTAACCCACCAAACCCTCTCTTATTATTACATGCCCATGCAGTCTCTCTTATGCAATATGGCGTGCAATACGGCTGTGCAATCCGGAATTCCGTATTGCACACCAACCTGTTCCAACTGGGACTTTTTTTATGCAATGCGACTGCATAAAATGCATGGTGTTTACCACCGTTGATAGAAAAGAAAATTAGGTCAGTAGGTCAGTAGGTGCTTGGGTCATGTAATAAATACAAAACCACATGTATGTTTCAATGAGTCGTTTTGTATTCAATTCGTCAGATGTGCGTAGAAAGAAAACGTCTCGACCTTCGGTCTCGACGTTTTCTTTCCACGCACATCTGACTCATTGAATACAAAACGACTCATTGAAACATACATGTAGTTTTGTTTATTTATTTAATCAAAGAACCTGAACATGTTGAGTTATTTGAAAGATAGCAGAAACTATCCCTCACTTGACTCCTCTTCAACAAAAGAGAACCGCGAACAACATATTCCTCGCTTGTAGCTTTGAAAACCTTCTGTTATTTCTAGACCTTGCTTCTTCAGATATAAACTATTTGCAGTTCAACCCAAAATATGCCAAAATTAAATCTAAGTATTGTAAATACAAAAACAAAAATTTGTACAGATGGTTACAAAGTCGCTGTGGTCACACTATCTCCATCAGAATACGAAATAAAAGTTTTACTTTCACTGCTGAAGCTAATGCTTTGCAACTAGTGCATGAACATATAAAGAAGATGAGATCAGTCATATTTTCCGTCATTCTTTCCCCCGTGTTAGCTTTACTCAACCCTCTGTGTTAGCCTTACTCAACCCCGAGCTGAAGACCTTTCTCATTTTGGAACTTTGTGCGAACGAAAAAGGGCTCGGGTCACACCAATATAATATCGGGATTTGCTGGTAACAAGTTATGATAAAGTTTGCGCTGACAATTGTCGGGTTATATCGCATAAATCGAAAGAAAACAACAGTTGTTTCTTATAATTTAATCTGGCGTTAACAGAAAAATATAACTATGTGTATTTGAACTTATAAAATAATAATAATAAAAAAATAATTTATGCAACAATACAACTGGTAAATACAAGACTGTGTGTCATAAAAGGTCATGTCAATCATTTTTTAATTCGGTGTTTCATTGGTCCGTCTCAATCGATGCTTTGCGCAACGTCATAAAGTTATTTTGTTGATTTTGGATTTTCGGCATTCATCATAGGCATTGAACTGTTCATCAGAAATACGAACAAATCGTGGGTTGTGCTTGTGAAACAAAGATTCAAAGTCATCATTTGTCTACTCTTAAATTGATAAATTTCATGCAGGATTACCGATATTGAAACTCTCATAACGTTCCTTAACCATGATGAATTTAGATATTGAATTTGTGAAAATAATAGTACAACGCAGACGATGGTTATTTAGCAAGTCACGTAACAATATCATTAAAAACAATTTGTTTCGCTTCCCTCGAAATTATGTTCGAATTAAGACCCTTTATTTATCTCCCTCTTCGGTGTTTCTATTAATTATTTCTTCCCTATAAAATTATCATTGCTTTCTAGCTCAATGGAGGCGATAGGAATATCGATAGATCAGCCGGCTGTCACGATGACAATTAGGCTCAGCAAGCGGGCCTTCAAAATTTGATCAGACACGCTAACATGTAGACATTGTAAATCGTTACGTGATTTGGTTTATACAATTTCGACGAATGTTACGCTGTGTGTTATTAACCTATGGCATGTGCATTCGGGACAAATGATTAAATTATAAACCCATGTGCCACAAACAACACTCAAACTGACTGAAACTGATCAGAAGAAGAACAAGACATAAATGTACTAACTCAAAAGAGAAATCAAAAATACATTAGGACCAACAGTGAACAGAGCAAACAAAAATCCAAACTATGACAGAAACAAACAAAAAACAAAACATCTCATCCACAGGCTGAAGCAAACAACAAGAAGAAAAAAATAACAAAAGCACCTCATTGAACACAACACCAAAGTTCTTCAAAATGCTGTTATATGCAACATATGTAATTGATTTGTAAACGTGGTCATTAATTATTGCATGACTGATAAATATACAAAACGTCACGACGTGTGGATGTGTTTGCCAATGCGGCACGCGCCATAGCGCAGAAAGTTATAACGATAGACGCGTGAATGTTTCTTTTATTACGCGTCTCAATGGCTCTTTATACTATGCTTACCTATTCTACTATATATGAAAAGCCTGTTACATCAATTTTAGCTTTACACACCAACCGTGATGAACACGCCAGCAATGGAATTTCAATAGTAAAAATTTACCCTTGAAGTAGAACTACATCCCCGTAGACCTTTGGTGACGTCGACCCGAATGCATACTTGTCTAAATTTATCGCACGTCGCCTCGCGAAGAGTGAAATGGAAGTGGCAATTATTTATTATGTTTTTAAATGGGTTTACCTCATAAGATGCCAAAAAATAACAAATATGCATTGTCTCGTGTTAATAAAGCATGCAGAACTCGAAATGGTATGTTATTATGTTATTAAAACGATAATGGCTCAGTTTTTTTTTTTCATTTCATTTCGGCGATAAAATTGACAGCGGAAGTACCGCCCACCGATGCTCATTAAAACAAAAACAGATTCACACGTATGTACGTCTTTTCAGAGAAAAAATAATCGCGACTCTTAATAATCTGACGATCATGGTATAAATAAAATATACCCAAAGTAGCTTGGTGTACCAAATGTTCACCATTCGTGGTGAACATTTGGTACACCAGTCTACTATGGGTATATTCTATATGTACCCCTTATTTTGAAAATTCAAACTTCACACACATAGCATTTCAAACTTTGAACCCGAGAAGCTGCGTTTCCGGCACAGGAACATGATGGGTCATAGTATCATTTAGGGTTGCACGTTGAAAGTGTTAATTGGTCTATCCCCAAATAATGAATAATGACTCTTCTGATAGTTGCCATTCAACTGACATGGAATATACAACCAGTGTTTAAAGGGTTTAAACTATGTTAAGTATTGACAGAAGAGTTCGACTCATCAGTTGTGACCGCAGCTTTCGAATTGACCCAGGTCAGAATGCAACGTTTAGATTTTCCGATTACGAGACAAAGGTGGGGTTTCGCTATTTTAACGTCAGCATGGAAAACTGAACGTTAATTGAAATCATTATGGAATACATGTTCCGTACGGATTTGGAAAATATAGAACTGTAGGAACTTAATATGCGTGTAACATGTTCACAAATAGATTATCCCTAAGTTCGTTTGAGGGTAGGAGCTAGAATAAGAAACCACCAAGGAAATTTATTACGACAATGACTCCCACATATGCGTATATAATACTGGAACATTATACATACCTAATCCACTTTCTTTAAAAATAATAAATACACAGAACGACGCACGCATGTGAATGGGTTAATCGGTATGGGCCGAGAGCCAGCGTTGAAGGATAAAACGAGAGGCCACATGCCTAGAGTTTTTTCCTTCCACGATGGCGCAAGTGCCGTATCGATTAACCCATCCACACACGTGTCTCGTTCTGTGTTTATTACACCCCTTAACGTCTATAAAAAAAACAATTATAAGAAGGACACTCAGCAATGTATTTGACAACTATCAATAAAAAAACACATTTTATCACAAAAGAAATTGCGAGGGGAACCGCGTTACTATTTTGTCTCTTGGGTTCCAATGTGTTATATGTGCCTCTTGCACATGGAAGAAATTGGAACTCAGGGGACGATTTTTAGCGATCGCAAGCGATTCAAATTGTAGTTGCGTTGCACGATTTATAGAAAATTGCTGTCAAATTTAGCTTCTATTTAGACATATTCCGTCACCGATGTCCGTTTCGCGCATATGTGCGGAACAGAGTTTCATTTTCCGCATGGTTTAGTGTTGGTGTAGATGGTTATTACATAAAGCGTGCCTGTAATAAAAGCTGGTAAAACGGCGAAATTTATTGGTTTATTGTTGGCCTGTAACACTTCTAACATCTTGGCACCGTCGATAGTATTGGTATTTTGATCAACGCCAATCTATCCAATGTTCTTTTTCTTCTTTTGAGAAGCGCGGAACAAAACCTTAACAACAATATATTTCCAATCTGTATGCAATCCCATCCAACCACGCATTCGCGCACTCGTGTTTGTACAACGTCCCTCACCTAACATGAATTATTTCACGTAACCAGTCCAATCAAGCGATTACTCTCTATATATTCGCTACCAAGTTAATCACGGCTCTTGTTAGTTCCTGCGGCGTTTTTGTACATTGACTTGGCAACATGAAGTCAAAAGTCTTGGAGCGAGTTTTTTTCCAATGCATAATCGATGTGGTTTGGTGGCCCGTGTACTGACTCAGTTTTGCGTTGAGCTACTATTTACCTAGGCCCATTCTCTTCACTTAGAAGCTGCTCTAATATTCATGGGGAAAATAATGTTTTGAATGAAACGCCATCTGAATAGACTGTGGGGTTCCATGATTCCCTCCCTTCAACTTCATATGTATCAAACATTGAATTGTGAACATTATTTAATCATTCTTCTTTGATTCTTTTTTCTCTCTTCGGTTTGGGTTCTCATATTCCATTCCAAGGCTCATGTTACTTACCATATCCACTGCTTTGGTCACTGGTTAACGATCTCTCATGGTAAAGTGGAACCCAACGTCGTTCTTAAACATTTGAATCTGTAGTTCGCTTCTGCTTTTGAAGACGGTCACATTCGCAAACACCATTTTCGCACAAAAGAGCTGAAAACCGAGTGCCCCCCTTTCTTGTAGTCTTTAATACAGTGACTTATAGTGAGATGTTTCATCTTTGACGTCATCGGCCAGTACACCTTGTTCTTTAGACCGGTTGCGAACATGTTTACTATGGTTGTCATCGGTACCATATTTCAAATAAAATAAACAGTCCTGTCCACAAACTGGTAACGGACTTTGAATGCGTTGCGCCTTAAACCTCCCATATTGGGAATCCAAATAGTCTGCGTTGTAGTGGTAATCCAGCTTAATCAATGTATTCTGAGTTCTGATAACTCATAAAGAGAGCCACCCAATATTAACCTTTTCTGAGATCTGCACGTGTGTTGGCTATCACATCCAAAGTTCTGTGATCTGGTAACCGTTTTGGTTATATTATTCTGAATAACACGTCCAAATACGTTTTCTTCAAACAAGAATCCAATCGAAGTGCTTTCTCCAACTTTAAAGTATTCATATCGGTGAATAGAAAACTGCTTGGCCGTTCTTATCCACTTCAGTTATATACTGCAATTTGGCACACACCTGTACGCAAATCGTGGTCGGTAACGGGCTTTCGATATAAGACTCCTATTCTGAAGTTTCCTACCTTCACAAGATCAAAGTGATAGGTCTGGAGTTAGGTCGAAGACAAACAGTGTGAAGCCCCCTTTGTACTCCTCTCTGCTGGTGTGGATTTTTTCGTTCTCGTAGAGCTTTCCGGTTCCTTGGGACAGGGCTGCATAGCGTCTGACCAATTCTTGATGAGTGAATCGAGGCTGTAGAGGTTTGGCTGGAATCTGCTGTCCACAAACGCACAAAAGCAAGATGAGAGGTGATATAGTTCCTGATGTTGTATGATTTTTTCTTTGCACAACTTTCATTGAAAGCATCGTTAGCAGTAGGAGTTGTTTGAAACAGACCTGTTCAGGGGGACCTAGGAAGTGTCGTCATGTCACGTGACCTGGTGGCGCCATGTTGTGTTGTCATGGTAACCCACGTGAGAGGCCATTTTGTGACGTTATCTCTATAGTGATGCGTGGTGTTAGTACGCATGCGCAACGCGTGTTGTTAGGGTGATACGTGTTTCCGTCGTCCATTTTGTATTCTGGAGGCCGCCATTTTGGTTTCTATGGTAGCACGTAGTTGCTAGGTGATCGAAAAAGGTTTTTTATAGGACAGGATTATGTTTGGAGGGTATGTTCCTTTGTACAGGAGTAATTCCCCGATTCTTAGAATTACCCAAATAAACCCGACAAGTTTTACTATTTCGAATTCTTTCAGAATTTTCTGCTTCTATCTATCTATGCAATAGTTTTCGTCTACCTAACCATGTTCCTTTTTCCTAGAGTGTACTCCAGTATAGTAGAGGAGCCTATCAACTGGAACAACTTTGCTTATTATTACAACGAAGTACTATTCATTATTATTATTCGATTCTCATCACCTCTATATCAAATGGCCACGTCCCATGGAAACGTCTCTGGTTAATAAACCCCATGTTCCTTTGTCCTGGAGTATACTCCAGTAGAGTAGAAGAGCCTATCAACTTTGCTTATTTTTACAACAAAGTTCTATTCGATTCTCATCACCTCTATATCCAATGGCAACGTCCCATGGAACCCCTTTTTTGTGAAACGTCTCTGGTTATGGAACCCCTTTTTAGTTGAATGAGGCCATGAGGTCTATGAGAAAAGCCTTCAATGAGGCCTAATTTACTGTCCCTCTTTACCTCATTTCGATTGAGGCCATGAAAGCCATGAAAAAATCCCTCAATGAGGCCTCATTTACTATCCCTCTTAGCCTCATTTCAATATTTGAGGATACCTATGGCCTGGTATTGTATTATTTGAGGATACCTATCCAGTACACTTTCTGCAGAATCTCTTTTTTGTCGTATGAGGCCATGAGGGGCTATGGAAAATACCTCAAGACTACATTAGGCCTCATTGAGGGCTTTTCTCATAACACTCATTACCTCATACGACTAAAAGGGGATTCTCCAAAAGACATACTCGTATAGGTATCCTCAAATAATACAATTCCAGGCCATATGTATCCTGATATACCGAAATGAGGCTAAGAGGGATAGTAAATGAGGCTTCATTGAGGGATTGTGCATGCCCCCCATGCCCTCAAAAGAAAATGATTCTAAGAGGGATAGTAAAGGAGGCCCCATTGAGGGATTTCTCATAGCTCTCATGACCTCATGCGACAAAAAAGGGATTCTCCAGATAGAATCCTCGATAGGTATCCTCAAATAATACAATACCAGGCCATAGGTAGGCTTTTCTCATAGACCTCCTGGCCACATACGACGAAAACGGGGTTCCATAACCAGAGACGATTCACAAAAAGGGGTTCCATGGGACTTGGCCATTGGATATAGAGGTGATGAGAATCGAATAGAACTCGTTGTAATAATAAGCAAAGCTGTTCCGGTTGATAGACTCTTCTACTCTACTGGAATATACTCCAGGACAAAGGAACATGGTTAGGTAGACGAAAACTATTACATAGATAGAAGCAGATAATTCTGAGCGAATCCGAAATAGTAAAACTTGTCGAGTTTATTTGGGTAATTCTACGAATCGGGAAATTACTCCTGTGCAAAGGAACATACCCCCCGACCATACCCTTGTCCTTTAAGGAGCCTTTGGGTCACATAGCAACCACGTGCTACCATAGAAACAAGATGTCGGCCTCCAGAGTACAAAATGGACGACGGAAACACGCATCACACTGACACGCGCTAGGCATGCGCAATTACACCACGCATCACTATGAAGATGACGTCACAAGATGGCCGTTCACGTGTGTTGCCATGACAAGACAACATGGCGCCACCAGGTCACGTGACATGACTTCACTCCCAAGGTCCCCCACTAGGTCCGCCTGAATAGGGCCGTTTCATACATCTCCTACTACTATCGTTGTCTGCGCGTCCCACCATTATGCGTTTCGGTAGCAGTCCCAAAAACTCAATTTTCTTGTATGATGCTCAGATTTCTTTTGGGCAACGAAAACACAACGGGGTAAAACTATGTTGACATCGCTTTACGAAGTACTTTTTGTGAATCATTATCATGAACGAATGATGACCTTCGTTACGCATAATCAAGGATACGTCTAGAATTCTGGTATTGTAGGTTTCGGAGTCACCCATTAAGGTGAATATATCTTTGGATCTGCTCATTTTAAAATAAACATTAACTCCATTCAATAGGCACCGGGTTTATAAAAAAACATGTCCGAATGTAAACTTTCAATCATGTCTGCAACTTTTCTTCTTTCCGAATGTAAACTTTCAATCATGTCTGCAACTTTTCTTCTTTCTGTGAACTTTTGTCTTATAACAATCTCTTTATTTTCATTTCCCATTTATTCGATCGTGTCTTTGAACCATAAGGTATTAGTCAATTGTGATTTCTTGGCAGCTTGACCATCACTCAACAACGTTTCTGTGAAGGCTCTATGGTAAAATGTCTTTTTGGAAGACGACTCTAATTACTTGTTTAACCCTTTACCCAACGCAGACGATATGAACATTTATTATTTTAAATATCATTTTTTCAAATTTGTCAAAAAATTTCAACAAAACCATATCATGTGATCCCTCATTGGAACGAGCTCGTTCCAACGAGGGGTCACATGATATAGTTTTGTTGAAATCTTTTGAAAAATAATATATATTCAACTGTTCAATTTGCAAATTACTCGGGCGGATGCGGCCGATTCGTTGGGTAAAGGGTTAAGCTGGTGTCAAGTTAACTGAATTGGGAATTGCATCCATGAATTAAATGGCCCCACTTGTTCATATGGTGCAATTGCCATCTTAACATGCAGGTAGGTATCTGCTAAATTCAAATAAATATATCTCAAACCCGCATCATTAAACTCTATCGGTCCAATGTTTCCTTTAGACGGCATTAGTCCGTGCTCCACCAATTGTCTATGTTGCACACTCGTCTGCGTTGGTGGTATGGGAAACAAGTCAAATTCGTCATTAACACACACACAATATTTTTGGTTGATGAGAGGCATCATGCGTAGAGAATGTCTTCATCGTTCGCTTTCCTTCTTCAATGTACTGTCATCACGTGGTATACGTCTCTTTATACCTTTCCATCCAGGTGACTTCCACCTAGCCACGACCTCAATCAAAGCACTCACTCAAGCCTCCTTGGACCTCCCTGTCGCTGTTTATTTCACATTTTCTCCTAGAATGACATCCTCGGCAAATGCTGCTCTTAGTTTCAGAAGTTTTCTCACCACGGTTGTGGCTGTACTTTCCAATAGGGGTAACACAACGCCCCCCCTCCCCCCTCCAAATATACCACTCAAACTCTGTCCTCTCTGTATATGAGCTCAATAAAAGCTGATAGACCGTTCCCAGCATAATTTGTGTAGTAACCTTCGTATAACTGGCATTACACCACTTTGTATTTTTTAAGTGAAATGAATAGATCTGCGGTTTCGGAGTGAAGTGTCACTGTAACCTTCCGAGAATCGAATGGTACTTTGGATCCTGTGTCGTCCCGTAATACACCCGGACGTTGTTGAAACTCTTCCCCTCCACTGGTTGGTAATACACATTTCCAAATCTCTACAACTGCCCCCATAAGAAGCAAGATAATATATATAAGATTAAAATGGGAGTCGGTAAAAGGCATTTTTGACGACTAAATAAACCTCGGTCCTAAAATACAATCGTTTTTTTATTTCTATTTCTCTCCTGCAACAACTACCTTGAAACGTTCATTTAGCAAATAGTATTACAGTTAGCGTTGTGACCCATACTCTAGAAATTACTTTTGTTTGTATTTATATTTGTATTTTTAGTTACAATGTACTTACTTCGTAAATAAAAATAGAAAATGGTTCGTAGATGATGCTAGCATATTTTCCCCGTACGGGTACGATGCGAACATGCGGTCTTCTTGTATCTCTCATGACTTGGTCACAAACCAAGTCACTGTAAACATACAGCGAATAGAATCCTTGGCTGACATCTGTGCCAGACTTGATTACATACTAGTTAAAACCCAAACAGTTTTTTGAGTAGGACTTAATGGAAACACAGCTTCTTCTCGTACTGTGATCGGAACTATACCAGTCACCCCATCTAATTCAAATCCTACCTTATTATGACGAGGCAATAGCAATTCGTTAACCCTTTACCCCAAACAGACGATATCAAAATTTATTATTTTAAATATATTTTTTTCAAATTTTTCCAAAAATTTCAACATCAGCTGGTTCCAATGAGGGGTCATATGATATGGTTTTGTTGAATTTTTTTTGAAAATAATATGTTTTCAGCTACTGAGAAAGATAGCGGCCTGCAATATTCAAAATGTACGTCGGAAACACGTATTACCCTAACAATACGCACTGCGAACCTTCACCTCGTATCACCATGGGGATAACGCCACAACATATCCACTCACGCTGGTTACCATGTCACCTAAACTTGTCGTATCTGGACCACGTTACTATGACGTCAATTCCGAGGCCCCCGTAATCTGGGCCTGTATCCACATCTATTACTATCGTTCTCAAACCAAATATTAACATGTTGGAGGAGTAATGTTTCAGTTAAAACCGAATTAAAATTATCTACACTGGATCTAAAATCTGTGTAAGCCATATTTCTGTTTTGTTTGTCCCTCTCGCAACGAGTCACTAAGAATTTCGTTAGTCGCCATATGTGTCCACAAAACTTTTCTTTACTCCGGTATTATGTACAGGCAGACTTATGTAATAACAAAATGTCATCGTTGTCAAAATGCACTAATGTAACCGTGTCTATGGTAAATTACTTTCCAATTCCGGACCAGGTTCAAACATTTTATTTATATATCAAAAGTCACGTTGACATAATGATTGCATTTCGAAAACGTTAAAATCTCACATACCTTTCATTTGCTTTATATTACAGACATAAACAATAGATTCGTTTCGTATGCCTCACCTGCTTGGTTACAGATAGACATGCAATACCTTCACAAAGTTGTGTACGTAAAAATTCATGGTAAGTGTTGATTTGCATCTGAGAATTCCTCACTTAAATGCTGATTTTTATTCGCCTAGTCTTCCTTTTTTACAATATGAGAACTGCATTTCGTTATAAAACGGCTTCCTTTTGATAAAGAAATGGTTTAACATTGGATGTATCAATAATTCTCACAAATTAACGTTTGCCATTTCAGAGGTGAATTTGACACCCCTTTCAATTACATGGACTTAGATACAACGAAGTCATTTTTAGAGAAAACATTTGTTAGTAAACTGGAACAGGATACACAAACAATGAAAAATCTCACAGGAACCACGGACCGAAATTCTATACAACTCCTCTTGGTTGTAAAATCACAAATTCATCTTCCCTTACCATTTCTCTTTACTCCCCTCGTTTGGATATATCATCGTCGCTTTGGGCTTGGTGATATATACAAGAGATATTCGACGTCACTTTGGGTTGGGTAATATATACAGGAGATAGTCGACGTCACTTTGGGCTGGGTGATGTATACAGGATATAGTCGACGTCACTTTGGGCTGGGTGATATATACAAGAGATATTCGACGTCACTTTGGGCTGTGTGATATATACAGGAGATAGTCGATGTCACTTTGGGCTGGGTGATATATACAGGAGATAGTCGACGTCACTTTGGGCTGGGTGATATATGCAGGATATAGTCGACGTCGCTTTGGGCTGGGTGATATATACAGGAGATAGTCGACGTCGCATTGGGCTGGGTGATATATACAGGAGATAGGCGACATCACTTTGGGCTGGGTGATATATACAAGAGATAGTCGACGTCACTTTGGGCTGGGTGATATATACAGAAGATAGTCTACGTCACTTTGGGCTGGGTGATATATACAGGAGATAGTCGACGTCACTTTGGGCTGGGTAATGTATACAGGAGATAGTCGACGTCACTTTGGGCTGGGTGATATATACAGAAGATAGTCGACGTCACTTTCGGCTGGGTGATATATACAGGAGAGAGTCGACGAAGGTTTTGTTGAAATGGAATTTGTTTGTAGGGTCTTGTTTGACATTGCCAACACAGTCATTTCACAAACGTCGGGAAATCCAAAAACCTTTCAGCAAACCTCCATGATAATAGATCATAAATTACACCCAAACAAGGATATCATTCAAATTAGCCACAACAATTTCGAAACATTCTTCGTTGGAAAATTATAATTTACAGTAAGAAAAAAAGAGATGAACAAAACAAAAATATTCATTTTTCGTTATTAATTGCAGCGTAGTGCCATAAAACGATATTTGACCTAAAATGTGTTAAATTGATATTTGTTTAAACGAAAACAAATGATTATAGATATGCAAAAATGATATACGTAGAAATAGTGTACAGTGATCATGAGGAAGGAAGCTCTGCTGAAATTAACACATTATCAAGTATTTATTTATTTATTGGGGATTAACGACACTTTCATCAGCCGAGTAACCTTCTGGCAGTCAGTTTTACGGGTGGAGTGAGCAGGAGTACCCGAAAAGAAAAACCGAGCAACGGCGAGCAATTGTCAGGCTGCCCAACATAATAACTCCATACAAGCAGGGCTAGCATTGGCCGAAAGAAGTGCACCATCGATGTGCAGTACGGCTTAGTACACAACGCAGCCGTACCCCCACGTGGGCAATGGGTACGAAATGTCTTGCCCAAAGACACAACGCGGTTGCCACAGGTGGGATTCGAACCGAGGACCTCTCGGCTTGCAACCTGCAATTCTACCTTCTGAGCCACTACTCTCCCACCTTATCAAGTACATCCATAAGCGGTATAAATCAACCTCATGTGGTCAACAAGACATGTAGTGATATACAATTCTCACTGTGCAATCCTGCCGACTCAACATGAACAGCTCCAGCATGCAATTAAAAAAAAAGTAAAGCAAATCAAAGTTCGATTTTCTCAACCCCCTTGAACACGGGCGGTCGATTCCATTCTTGGATTCTGATACGACCCCGATTTATACAGCATCTTCTTCGATAATTTGTAAGCTAGACCAATCAATGTTTTCAACGTGCAGCCCTAAAATACCACTTGCTCTACCCCTTCTGACTCTTTCAATTGATGACATTAAACTGGGATGAAATATATCATCAGGGTTGTAGGGTTCAAAGGGTTAAAAGTGGCAAATGGCAGAATTTTTGAAAATAGCTTTCTTAGTTAAGGCATTTTAAAATACCGACGCCCGGCATGAAAATAATACGCACAGTGTAAAAAGATGTGCTCTACTATAAACATTTGCCGGCATGGGACACATTTTGTTCGTCTTCCTGAATTTCCACTGGGATATCTTTTTTATTCTCCGTCGACTTATATTTTATATAGAGTCCGCTGGACTCTATATAAAGCGTGGAGAGGGCGATTGGTGCGTTGCCGTACAAATCAATACGAGTAGGGGATGGTTCGTATCCTTGGTCCAGATACATGTAATACCATGCCACGGGTCTATGTCCTCGAGCCTTGGAAATCCTTTTAGCTTCGAAAAGTTGCACATAGTGGGCCTATCAATAGAAATAAACTATACAATATAAATAGTGAATTTTGATCTTAATTTACCATTACTGATACCTCTAAAATTAGAAACCCTGTCACGAATTGCCCACCAACCGCATGTCACTCCGTGCGTTGACCAGCGGTGTATGATAATAGTAGCGCTATCAAATTATGTATACATGCGCAATGCTCAATCAAGGAGTCAGCCAATGGCCCTCCGGGATTAACCCAGAGATTAATTGGCTGGAGCATTGCCTGTGATTTCTGTTGATAACCAGGATAATCTGCCGTGATTGGCTGTCTCTCCAAATTGTGCTAAACTGAGTGCATAATTCATCTCTGGCCCTCTAGTTTTAACTATAGATTTATCTGTGTAGAAAAAGTGAGACGAAATGTTCTTGTTATAGTTTGCTATTACATTGATGGTCATCCTAATTCCTTGTCAGGTGAACTGGGGAGGGGGGGGGGTGACAAATCGGTAGGTTAAACACTTTTAGTACAGAAAGGTGCTTGTCCTATTGCAACAGTATAACCGTGAGTGTTGTATGTTTGTGACGTTACCCAATGTAATACAGGCATTTAAACCATTAGGTAAACCATGCGTGGAATCCGGCCTACATGTATGAACGCATGTAAGAACGCATTCGACTGGCCGTAACGCGTATGGAAAACGCTGTGACGTGAATACAATGCATCGACACAAAACAACAGTGTCACGCCGTAAATTAGAATGTGAAGGGGCCATTGGAAGGGATATATTTTTTGGTTTTGAAAGCCAGTTTTAATTCAAATGTAATTAATGTGTAAATACAGAACACAAGTCAGGTGGAGTTCGAGGGGGAGAAGTCAACGAGTCCTTTTACAATTCCCTATATTTCAACACCTGAAATACTCATGTTGCTGAGTCGTGCCCCCTCCCCATCGTCCTCGATCTTCGTTGTGATCTATCTTATAGTCCATTACTTTTTCGGCCATGATTCCATATTATAAAACATTGGAAAACATTTAGTTTCAAACAGTAGGATACAGTATCAGTCAAAACTAGAGATATACTTAATATCGCGAGCGTATCCCCAGTATGAAGGACAAAGCACGGTCAACGCCTGCTTTTGTCACTCCAAGGAGAAGGTATCATGATCATGAATCATTCAATTTCAACTCTGTATAATGACATTTCATCTTAAAGTTTTCTGACACTTGCCCAATAGACAGTTGTCTCTCCTACAATTTAAATAATCCCCACCTATCAGCTGCGTGCGTCGAAGCTAATTATCTCAACCACGAATGGATTACAATACATTCGTCTTTATCACCCAACGCTTACGTGGCCATAAAGCCGATGGGAATTTTCCATTGCAGCGTTCCCAGAGACATGTTGTATATACACACACTCATATTTTTATCACCCACGCTGAAGGCTGACCTGGCCATAAAGCCGATTGGAATTTTCCATTGCAGCGTTCCCAGAGACATGTTCTAAATTTCTACACTACTTCTTTTGCCACCCACGCCGAAGGCCCACGTGGCCATAAGGCCGATTGGAATTTTCCATTGCTCCGTTCCCAGAGACATGTTCTAAATATTTACTTTCATTTTTTTACCACCAACGCCGAATAAGACCGATAGGAATTTTCCATTGCAGCGTTCCAAGGCATATATTCTAAATATATACGCCCTTTCTTGGTGTTTGAGGAATAGGTGAGTCAGCGTTTTGTCTGTGAATAAGGCCTATTGTGCTTAGTGACGTCCACACGCCATGGCTTCATAATCGACCCATGCCTAAAGAAGTGCAAATGAGTCACAGGTGTGCATATTTTTTAACGTACCATAGGTTGACTATAGGTCTGAGGAATTTTCCCTACACCAAATATTACTCATCGACGTGGTAGTTCCAATGGACATGTTGAAAAGCATCTGTCAACGTGAGTTACCAGAATTGTCCATGAACGTCCAAGTATAAAAAAACATGAAGTAGAGATCCATATTCCCACTGCATCAAGAAACTTTGTCAAGCTAAAGCTAAAATCTACATTACAGGAAATAAAATATCTATTTTGTTTCAACTAATTCATCTTCATTGCACGGAAAATTATCTACCAGTTCTACTGAAGATAACTTGAGGTAAGGTATTTATATATTAGACACATTTAAAAATATTTCGTAAATCATGGTAGAAATAAACTATTACTTTTTAATAATATAATTGTCAACGGAATTCATGTGCGGGGGCGCGGTGGACCGGAAGGTAGAGGTGCAGCTGTAAATTCCACCTGCGTCAACTGCGTTGTTCCCTTGGGCAGGACACTTCACCCGAATTGCCCACGTGGGGGCACGGTGGCGTTGTGTAATAAGGCGTACTGCACGTCGATGGTACACTTGTCTTCAACCAATGCTAACACTGCTTCTGGGGTGTTAGTATGTTGGGGAGCCTGACAGTTGCTCGTCGTTGCTCAGTGGTTCTCTGCGCGTACTCGAGCTTCCTCGAAACGTAAAACTCTCCGACTCGAGGTGACATTGACTGTCGAAACTGTCATTAATGCCCAATAAATAAATAGATAAATTCATGTGCCGTGTATTAAATTCATCTACTGGACGAGGCGGCTCATGGTCTGAGGCGTGTAATGATAAAATAAAATAGTCGTTTGAGAGAATGGTGGACTGTATACAAAGAAATTTTTTGGATGTCCTCAAATCGATTGTCGGTAAAATGTCGAACATACACAATACGGTCAAGCGTTTGTTTTGAAATTGTACCATGAAGTGGATGCGACTGTGATTTACTGAACAGCAAAGCTTGTGTTACTCACTGTAAGCAGCTTGGATAGTTTTTAAACGTTAACGATAAGGATGTGTGGAATGCGTCTCTGTCTGGGTTGTTTTTGTATTTAGTTTGAAGAGGTGTGCGGTTTGAATTAAATGAAGATTTGGCGCGTGTCATCCTGACAGAAACACCTATATTGTAAAGCGGGGAAACGAAATATGCGGTAGTCTTTTTTTGTGTCCTCTACAAATTGCAGCTCTATACACTAAGGCAGGCCACTGATTTGCAGCGGGTTATTTCATACACGAATGCATTTTTCCACACAAATATTAACATAACGGCAAGAGATTCTTTGAAACGATTACAATGACATCAGTATTTGCGAGAATTTATATAAACTTTCAGGTTGCGTCCTTTTACCGTTATCTCCGCATATCGATTTGAATACGATATTAATTTCTTGAACAATTTACCCCAAAATATATATGTGGAGTGGCTGCTAGCTGCGCGTTAAATTCATTAAAAAATACATTTCCACCTGGATTAACAATAACCCACCATTATATTTAAGTGAACTCATTATGTCCATGATCGATTATTATATACGGTTAATTAACATAATCTCCAGTCATAATATTTGCCCAATTATTACCGTCGTAATAAAAAACATGTACTTAGTAGGATGAAAACATCGCTGGAAATAATATTTAATGATAGAAAATATATTCTTAAAAATCGCCGGCAATAATATTTCATATTAGAACATATATTCTCATGCTCATAAACACAAATATTTACACTTCGATGGAATGTCCATTTTAACTTTCACCTCATTGCTGAACTCCCTTGAGAAACATTTGTTTAGACAGTGCTTATCGGTGTATTTTTATAAGGCTGTAGCAGACTGTAGGGGCATGTTTGTAGGGGAAAACCTTTGCTATACTAGGGAAGAAATCCCAGAGCCCAAAAAGCCGATATATATCAGTTCATTTTGAGTGTACACACGATGATATATTCCAATGTCAAAACGGGTACGAACTATCTCTAAAATGCCTTTAATGTACGGATACACCCTCTACTGCCTACAAAAAATGTGTGAATTTTCAAGAGTCAGAATGTGGAAGTACACAACACAGGTATTACTCCAAGCAGTCAGACTCTTCTTGATCCAATATTGGTGAGCGACCAGTTTGTGTTAACGGAATGTGATACTCTTGATCTAGAAGTATCTGATCATTCTGCTGTTTACTGTTGTATTACATTTAATTATTCTTTGAACACATCTTACACCAGAGTAATTCGGAACTATAAACAAGCAAATTTGATCTTGCAAATAATCTCATTACACAAGTGGACTGGATATCCCAAATTGAAAACGCCCAGGATATAAATATTGCCACAAAAAACTTTACCGAAACTTTTCTGAAATTACTTGATAAGTGTATACCTAAATCCCAAAGTTTGATTCGCTCTAAGGATTAATACTGGTTCACATCAGAACTACGTTACACAATACGGCAACGCGACAGACTAAGAAAAAATGCCATACAAACCCAATTAAGTGAGGACTGGGAAAAATATAAATCAACATGAAACACAGTCAACAATATAAAAAATACACCAAAAGACAATATGAATCTAATCTTGAAAACTTACTCTCCTCTAAGACATCTGTGAGGAATTTTTGGCATGTTATGAAAGAGCTATTAAACAGAAAAAATATATATGTGATCCCGCCCTTACACAAGTATGACATAAATACCCCCAATAGCGTTGCTTTAACAGATGAAGAAAAAGCTGATCTACTTAACGATACATTTATAAACAATGGTCTGGTCTGTGACACTAACAGCGAACACCCTGTCCCAAAAGGCGGATTAAAATTATCTTCGATATCGACGATATTTAATATACATTAAATCGAACAAGGCCCATAGACAAGATAATATAATTGTCAAAATGTTGAAAGGTACTGCCAAAAGTATAGCCTTCCCTCTGAGTCTGTTATTCCAACTTTCCTTCAACTCATGTGAGCTTCCTGATGCATGGAAAAAAGCAAATGTTATACCAGTTTATAAAAAGGGTGACTCAAGAGATAAAACTAATTACCGATCTATTTCACTTTTACCTTGTTTAAGTAAACTACTTGAAAAATAAGCCCTAAAGTCCATCTTCCTACATTTTCATGAGAATCACCTTCTGTATGCATACCAATCAGGACTTATTCCCGGACACGACACCACCTTCCAACTTATAGAGCTCTATCACTCTCTGTGCGACTAGATTAAACAACTCCAAACGTGTTCTGTCTTTTGTGATATTTCAAAAGCATTTGAGCGAGTATGGCACAGGGGGCTGATATTTAAACTCTCCGGAAAAGCCCTCACATAAATTGAAAACTACCCGCAGAATCGCAAACAACGAGTGCTGATCAATAACACATTCTCGCGATATTAAAATATTACATATGGCGTCCCGCAAGGTTCTGTCCTCGGCCCCTTTCTTTTCCTGACTTATATCAATGGCCTTTCCGACGCCCTTGATCCACTGGCACGAATGTATGCTGATGACACGTGTTTGACTTCGAGTAACCATAACACAGAAAATTTAGCTAATACACTGAACAATGGTTTGGAAAAAAATAATGTGTGGGCTGAGCGCTGGCTGGTTGCATTCAACCCAACAAAGACCCGGCCAATATATTTCTCACACACATCGAATTCTACTTTTCCAGATATCACTTTTGCTAACAGTAACATTTCTTATAGCAGTGGTCACAAACACGTAGGTATTTATATTCAGAGTAATTTGAAATGGGATGTTCAAATTAACAAGATTTGCAAGAAAGTATCTGCCAGAATATCACAACTTAGAAAGCTGAAACTTACTCTCCCTCGGAAAATACTGGAAAGAATATATTTATCCTATATTCTCCCGTTGATGGATTACGGAGATGCAGTCTGGAATTGTGCGCCCAGCTGCCTTCTAAAAAGACTCGACAGACTGCACATCGATGCTGCTCGCATCATCACAGGCCTGACAAGATCAGTTTCCTCAGAATGTATCCTTCAGGAACTCGGGTGGCCCACTCTTTCACGACGTCGAGAAATCCATAAATTCTGCACAATGCACACAATAGTAACTCATATAGCCCCAGAATATTTGTATAATCTATTACCCCTACGCGTGGGCGATATTGGTAGCTATAACTTACGCAATGCGAACCACTTCAGTGCATACCAAGCCCGAACGGGACAATTCTTGCCTTCGATTGCTTTAGCCTGGAATAACCTACCTAGTTGCATTGCCGAATCGGAAACTGTCACAGAGTTCAAAATAAAATATTTAAACTTAAACCCTACCCCGAAACCTTCAGTTTATTTCTCCTTGGGTGCCAGGAAATTAAATATTATACACTGTAGATTAAGGAATGGCTGTAGTGATCTGAAGGGCGACAAATTCACCAATTACATATCTCTGATTCACCTTGTTGTAGTTGCGGAAATTCCGATGAAAATACGTTTCACTATTTTTTCGAGTGCCTTTTATATGATGAACAACGAGGAATCCTTTGAGGACGCCTTTCTGACCTACACGTAGACATCGACTCCACAGACGACCTTATGTTTGGCAAACCCACAATATCACGGAATAAAAATATTCATATTTCGAGGGGGGTCCAGTCTTTTATCTCACAAAGCGGACGTTTCGAATAACATAACCCCCATGCAAACCGATATCCATCAATGATCATAGTGTTGTGGGAATAGGACCCACTCCGTCTTGTCTGACGGAGCTCTTCGAGCTCTGCCAGATGTGACAGAGTTGGTTGGATTCCTGACGGCACTGTGAGGTACGTTCTCTTTAGTTGTTGGTCTGGCTGGTTTCTGTAAGAAAAAGAAAAAAAAAGTTAATGCGCACCAGTATGTAAAATAAACTTCCTTACTTATTTGTTAGATGCAACTTTCCGATATTTATATACTGATGCGCACACCTATCTATTCCGTACGAATGGATGGGTAACCCCGCTTACGTTTTCATTTTCATAGTTTAACGACTTGGGTGTAAGAACACTGACGTATGATCTGGAACCTTTCAAAAAAGAGCGAAGTCGCGATCAGCGGCTTCATGCGGCCACCATTTAGAACTGGTATAGACTTTTGGGGCTGAACGAACGAGACCTACTACCTGCCGCTTTCGCATTCCGGAGTGCACCTCACCCTAACTATTCTACATTATTTTATAATAACTAGTTATCAGAAGTTTATTTCTCAACCCAACAACTATGGTAACCTTAAAATTCTCTTCATTTCTCTGTCTGTTCATTAAATCATTTCGAACTCTTTATGCTATTTTGTTAATGTCGTCATGTAAATCTTATATGCATGCTTTGCCATTGTATATCAGGAGAGGAACGTCATTAAGTTGCAATAACTTGTGTTCCAATCCTTTTGTCAGTCGACATCTTACGACAATAAAAGGTGTTTAAATAAAAAAAAATCACAACATAGGCTAAATTTCGTCGTGGCGCAAAGAGTCTGCCATCAGTGTATCGACGAGCCATCGGAACCGGGGTCTCAGTGTCTGAAATGCGTGACACGTTGTCACATCTGCGGTGAGGTGAATAAAAAAAAAAACATCAGTACAAGAGCAAGCCCTGCCCCGATACATGTGGATTTAGTCAATTTAAAGCTAGTTGGCCTAATAAGCTCGCTACCGTCAGACGTTGGCTATTTACAGAATATCACAAAAAAGTTTGCTTTGATCTCGCATAATGGAAATGGTTACAATAACATCTTTCTGTTGGAATATTTAGTTAAAAACTCTCTTCACTCTAAGACCATAATCTACTGGGGATCTAAAATCATGTAGATGGAAACACCGCACGGAATTAGGATCATCGACAGCATGAACGTTTTGAACATGCCAGTAAAACATCTCCCAAAAGCGTTTCAGTTGCAGAAGTTGGCCAAGGGCTACTTCCCTCATTATTTCAACGAGATGAAATATCAGAGGTACATAGGGCCATACCCAGCCCCATATTTCAATGGTGTCGAATGCATGTCCTCATGGGATAGGGGGTGGGGGTCTTTCTTGAATGGCATGCTTCTAAGTACACCGTTATAATTCCAAAAGTGTCGTCATGACGAGTGAATCGACGTCTATTTCCTTCTTGATTCCCATAATTATGATTTTACCTGTGGGAAAGCATGTGAAATTAATCCCACCCTTTTAAATGTCACGGCCAGAAATATTTCAGGCTCATATTGAGCACTCATCAAATTCAATGTCTTTTCGATACACAGCGGTCCACTCTGTTCTTGATATGCAGTCCAAATGTTTGTAAGATTTAAAACCGCGAGGTGTCAAGAATGTTACATGAGGCCGGCGTACTGTCTCAATCGTTGCTTACCTCCTTAACCCTTTACCTAACCTGAAAAGCAGACGATATTTGCAAAAATAATTCTTGAATAACTAATTTTTTTCATTTTTTGTCTCAAAAGCATAGGTTATGACCCCTCGTTGGAACGAGCTCGTCGAGCTCGTTTCAACGAGGGGTCATAACCTATGTTTTTGAGACAAAAAATAAAAAAATAATGAAAATTAATTGGCGATTTTTGAGAATAGCGCTGGGGGCTTTGGCCGATACGTTGGGTAAAGGGTTAAATGTCAGGAGCTGGTCCGTCACGCATAATCCCTCCGGAAAATACACGCAGCAACAACCACCAATCTTTTTGTGCCTCCATATGTTCGCAGAAAATAATCTTTTGGGATTATATACAACATTTGCGTGAGATCCACGAGGGTTTCGGTATCCATTGTACAAACGACGTTGGTGATGCGAACCATTTTGGAGAAATGAGAACAAGCATGGGGTAAGGGTCTATATATTGTCATTTTATGATTTCTGATTGGATAACTCGGGGTTGGGGAGGGAATACCCAATGACGCTGCTTAAAAGACTTATCCACAGTTCCATGTTTCTGTTACCCATTGATAGATTCACTATAGCCGTTATAATAATGACGTGCACATTGGTCATTTGACAAAAATACATAATTTCTGTCCTTGCAGGTTTTTGGCCCAGGACATTCCATCTATCGGTACTGTTAGAATTACTGTCGCGATCCATATTAAAGCAATGGCTTGTTTCAAGAGGTTATGAGAGACGCACTCCTTTTGCGATATCCGTCATTGGCGATACGTGTACGAAACTATTGCACAATTATGTTAACTGGAGTTTCCAGACCATGGTTATTGTGTTAATGGACAAACGAGAACGCTTGTATAAATTTTATGCCAGGGGATCATCCGCTACTAGGCAGGTCCTCAGGTAGCGGATAGAGTACGGTCTGCTCAATTGGGCAGGTTTACTGGTTTCCAATTAGCAGGTTTGCTCAATTCAGCTGGTTTGCTGTGGAATATTTAAATACGCAGCCCCGGACTAAAACGGTCAACCCTGCTAATAACATCTTGCAGGAACCTTGTTCTCCCGTGAGGTGCGTTCCGAATCCTGGCTAGTGGCCCCGGTTAGGGCAATCTCCAAGATGGAGATCAGATCGTAAACCCTGCTTTGACCCTGGTCTCCATTCTTCAGAGCATGTTCAATACACTGCTTTGGCCTCAACTTCGGGATTAGAGGGATGGTCGGGTGGCCAGTTCTGATCAATCTGGCGCCCCCAACCGAGAAAATGCAGGGTGTCACGTCGGGAGGCATTGGGTGGTCATTCAATCAGTTATTTCTTTTAATTCAATTTTATCAGTGATACGGAGGTTTGGCTCTCAATGTCATTTTTAACCTTTTTAACATACACTATTTAGTTGCTGTCTGCTTCAATTCTTCGCTGTCATTGTCATAGTAAAAGTTTCACAACATGATTGGTTGCATGACCGATATGACCTGGCACTTTCCAAACACTTCACGGGTCACTCCTCCGTCGGTATGCATTAGCATCAACGTCGGTGGAGTATACTTTTCATGAATCCTGGTTTTGTCTCACCTTTTGTTTGGTTGGAGCATAACCTCTAGTTGGGTTCAAAGTGAGGGTGGGAGGCATGAAGTGAGTAATATATTATCAATAATACTATGGCTACCAAAAACACATCAAATAGACTGCATATGGATATCACAAATTCTGATTCTGGCTCAGATCATGACAACTTAAAACATGAACAAGATTCCAAAAACTGGCCTAAATCTGTAGTGATTTATTCTGCTCAACAGAACAAGAAAGTAACTGATATCAATCTGTTTGCATCGAAAAAGTCAATAAAGGGTATAGCCGGTACGATTAAGGGAATCAAAAAATTAAGATCAGGTGGACTGCTGATTGAATGTGCTAATCATACACAAGCCTTCAATTGGTTCATGCAAGTCTTCATAAAACCCTCAATACCAGCAGAGGTGCCATTCGAACACGAGCACTTGCCGATATGGATGAATTAGACATTTTACGGGAATTAAAACCACAAGGAGTAATTAATATAAAACGAATCAAAATCAGGAAGAACGGCAATGAAATCAAAACCAACACATATATATTTGGCTTCTATACTCCTCCACCTCCAAAGTCCAATAAACGGGGCTATATGAATGTTAAAGTGGACATATATATACCAAATCCTCCGAGATATTTCCAATGAAGGAAATTCGGACACAGTAATGATTCGTGCAGAGGACAAACAACTTGCTACATATGCAGTGAGAGACATCAAGAGCCATGTTCTGACAATATTATCTAATGCGTAAATTGCCAGGGCAATCACATTTCATCTTCAAAGGATTGCCCTGTGTGGGAAAATGATAAATTAATAAAGAAGCGAAATGGGAAAAACAAATTAACTTTAAGGAGGCCAGAGACATTGCTTCACCCATGCCTGGAATGAACGCATCGACCCCACCAAACCCAACAACATTAAAACAAAAAGTACCAACAAGATCGGTGGAGTGTCAAACAACCCATACATGGCTCAACGGCACAATACCAGTCCAACTACGGTCCTTTACAATTTAACAGTCAAATGAAACAACACAGTCAACCCAAACAGATCCAACAGTTTCAAAAACAACAGAGGATAAAACAGAACGAAAACAAGGTAAGGCTACGCCTACACCTATACAAAATAGGGACCATATCAGTAAATCAAAACAGAAAAATGAACAAAACAAAACAAAACCTAAACCACGGCAAGAACAAAGATTACAACAGCACACTCTGAGTCAGAGTCAAATGAGAAAATTAAAAAAAGAAGAAAATAAAAAAAAAATAAATCAAAAACAATTATCGGACAGGATACCCAAGGTACTTCAAAACCCTGTTGTTCGCAACAGGTTTGAGGGCCTTGAGCAAATGGAGGTGGGTGGTTGTATTAAGGAAACGTTTGAACATTTACGTTCGACTTCCTCACAGAATAGATCCCCGAGGAAAAATTTACCGAAGAAAACTATCTGGGCCATTTCGCCCATACGACCACCCTCTAATTCTCCATCTAAATATGGATAATATAAACAAAACTAATATATTACAGTGGAATCGTCGAGGATTTAGAGACAGTTATAATGCACTGGGCCTTCGCAGCCAAAAATATAAACTTGCTGCTTTTTGCTTGCAGGAAACTCTATTAAAGAAACCTGAGGCTCAGGATCATTCAGCATTTAAGCATTCTACTTTCACCAAGTAAAACACGACACCTGAATGATCTTGTGCTGCTGATCCAACAACTCCCAACTCCATACATTTTGTTGGGTGATTTGAACGCTCATAGGTGAGGTGATTCCTGCTGTCAAGAAGATGTAAAACGTAAAACTGTGGAAGAGCTCATTTCAAAATTCGACTTGTGCTTGTTCAGATAGATCAGACACTTACCTGCACCCCGCATATAGTTCTTAAACATCATCTTTCAATTGCATGGCCACTACTATCTTCCTCGATTTTTCGTGGAAGGTAGAAGGCGACTTGTGTGGGAGTGATCACTTTCAGTTGTGTTGGGGAGTGCGGTTCCGGCGGACGACGGGAGAGTGCCCAGTGGAATTTTTAAAAAAGGCTACCTGAGGCACTTTCTCGTCGCTTACTTCTGAACGACTCACACGAGAGATTATTTTTGCTGACCAGATTAACCATTTCACCACAGAGTTGATTGACATTGCCAGCCAATTATTGCTAAAATCTCTGCAAACCCTAACGTTTCACTAAACCATGGTTTGATAATGAATGAAAACAGGCTATAAAGGGTCGCAAGAAAACTGAACGGGAATTCTTCAACAAGTCACCAACCACACATAATTTGGATAAACTACGTATAAATCTGGCAAAACCAAGACGATTTATAAAAGAAACAAAAAAAGTTCTTGGGAAACTTAGGTTTCAAAGCTTAACAAAAACACCCTCATCAACAAAATTTGGAAATGACTAAAAAATTAAAGGAAAAGAAACCACCTCAACTGTACAACAGGTGGGAGATAACAACAACACTCTAATTACATCCAACAAAGGAGAAAATATCTGAAAATTGTAATCCAGATGTTATTGAAATAAAAAAAAACAAGAAAAAAAAGATCAAATGTACCTTCAATAACAACGATCCTTTCTCTATGGAAGGGTTAAATAACTATTTGCATCGAGCAAAGGATACTGCCACTGGACCCGATGAAATACATTACCAAATTTTAAAATATCTGCCGCAAACATCACTGGAACTTTTGTTATAAATTTTTAATGATATATGGGTAATGGCCGGTTCCCACATTCCTGGCGGAAGGCTACAATAATTCCCATTCCAAAGCCCGATAAACATCGCACCAACCTTAGTAATTACAGGTTCATTGCCGTAACAACTTGCATGTGCAACACCATGGAAAGGATGATCAGTGATCGACTTGTCTGTTTCTGAATCGAACAATCCACTTGCGAATGTTCGGTGTGGTTTCAGGAACCACAGAAGTACTGTGGATCATTTGGTTAGACCAGAAATGTTTATAAGAAATGCCTTCGCCACAAAAGAACATGCGGTCGCCATATTCATTGATCTGTAGAAGGCTTACGATACAACGTGGATGTATAGGATTTTAAAGGATCTTTTAACATGGGGTTGAGTAGGGGTATGCCTCCTTTTTTTGAAAACTTTGTAAAGGACAGCCAATTTCAGGCTTGTGTTGGGTGAATGTTATCTCATCACCACGGACAAGAATTGGGGGTTCTTCGGGGGGATTATTTTATCAGTTATCCTGTTTTCGTTGAAAATTAATAGTATCATCGATACAGTTGAGAATCGGGTACATTCTTCATTGTATTTTGATGACTTTTAAATCTGCTATAGTGGCAAAAACATGAATACTATCGAGCACAAACTTCAGCTGCCTTTAAAGAGAATTCAGAAATGGGCCACAGAAAATAGTGTTAAGTTTTCAAAGGCAAGAACAAATTGTGTTCATTTCTGTAAGCTTCGGAAACATCACCTTGATCCGGAGTTAAAAATCGATGCGAGTCCTCTTAGGTTTGTTTTTTGGCAACAAACTGAATTTCACTTCTCACATAAAACAACTAAAGGTGAAATGTAAGAGAGCACTGAACCTACTGAAGGTTGTTGGTAGCAGAGATTGGAGTGCTGTCCAACAAGCATTACTCCACCTGTATAGATCACTTGTCTATCAAAATTAGATTACGGTTGTGTGGTTTACGGTTCTGCAAGGAAGTCGTATCGCAAACCACTTGCAATTCATAATAGTGGTATTAGAATTAGCTTGGGTGCGTTTAGAACACCACCAATAGATTCAATGCTTGTTTAAGCAGAGGAGCCTTCTCTCAAAAAGCGCCAAATTAAACTCTCACTGCAATATATCTCTAAACTTCTCTCTAACCAATCAAGCCATGCTTATAACTGTTTCTCAGAACCTCAAAATATCGAAGTTTCCAACCGTCACCAGAAACATATACCTCCTTTGGGAATTAGAATTAAACACCATATGGAGTCCCCAAAAATTGAACCAGATACGATAAAAGAAAACGGTGAACCACATTTTCCTCCTTGGCATCTTAAAAAGCCGACAGTTATTTTGGACCTGGCTTCTACAAAAAGTCCGAAACAAATTATCTGCAATTCAAATAGAAATATGCAGAAATTAAGTCCATGTATAGTACATATACAAGGACCTATACAGATGGATCTAAAGATGGCGACAAAGTATCATCTGCTGTTGCAACTGTTGATCGGGTCACCTAAATCAGAATTCCCAATAAAAGTTGTATTTTCACAGCTGAAATTAAAGCATTGTAACTAGCGCTTGAACACATCAATAAGTACAGGAAAGGAAGTGGTTCATATTTTCCGACTGTCTTTTCATATACAAAACGCTATAACGACGGATCTAAGGATGGTGATAAAGTATCATCAGCTACTGTTACTGGTGATCAGGTCAGCTCAATCAGAATACCAAATAAAAGTTCAATTTTCACAACTGAAGTTAAAGCATTACAAATAGCGCTTCAACACATTGAGAATGTACAGGAAAGGAAGTCGATTATATTTTCCGACTCTCTCTCCTCTTTGCTTACTTTACTCAACTCCAAGTCGAAGAACGCTCTCATTTTGGAACGTTGTGAGAATTTGAATACTCTCATGTCTGACAAATATGATATCGTGCATTGCTGGTTACGTGACCATGTAGGTGTCTCCGGCAACACCAGAGCAGACCATGCAACAAAACAGGCTTTAACCAAGCGTCTCACTGATTTTATCGTTCCTTTCAGGGACCGATCAGGACTATTTAAAATATGCTCTAGCCTCGGAGCCTATTGTTTCAATTCATGCGCCAGATTTCAATTTACGGAGTCACACTGCTGTTTGCAACACACACAGCAAGTATGTAATAGCTCTCATCATTTTCATTTAGTACACTATAGCAAACATTAATCTTCACTGTGGTTTCTGATCAAATCTTGGCTGCCTATTTAGGCAGCCAAGACTTGATCAGAAACCACAATGAAGATTAATGCTTGGTAATTAAGACTTGAAGTATTAACTTAAGCACTCTACAACAATGATAAATGATAATCATATATATAATATATGTAAGAGTGTCTCTCTCGATTATCCATCGAAAGAATATCAAAATATGATCTGAGAAGTTACGCGCCAACTGAGAAGCCTATTTCTGAGATTTAAGAGCCAGGTCCTGATGTTTCAGAACCAAATACGCACTGGCGCATGCCCAGGTCGGTCCCTGGTTCCTTTCAGTGATTTCAAACCACATATCAATAATTACATCAAATGATTGTGGCAGGCGGATTGGGGTGGAGCGACAACTAATAAGCTCAATCGTTTCCGACCAGATATATTTGATCACTACTCGTCTAGTAACCTTTGCAGAAAGTGTCATGTAATACTGACACGATGTCATATTGGTCACACACGACTTACACATTCCTTGTTGTTAGAGTGTAATATGCGATCATATTGTGCTCCCTGCCAGCGGGCGCCCGTCAGTGGAACACATTCTTTTATGTTGTGCTGTTTTTAATCATGTTAGAGGGTAGTATTTTACAGTTGGAGCTTTAAGAGATTTATTTTATCGTACGAGCCAGCAAAAAGTTATCTCATTTTTGAAAGTAAACAACATATTTAATAACTTTTTAATTGTTTTTACTTTTTTAAATTCTCATATATCTATAGAAAATTCACAGGTTGATTCACACACCATTTTTGTACAACTTGTTTCACTTTCACATTACGTTTCACACTCCTTAGTTTTATTCCTCACATTTTATATTTCAACGTCTCTTTGTCTCTTTTTTAATTACTCCATGGTGGATAATGGTCTTCTTTTAAAAATACATCTTTCATCGCCATGATAGAGCCTTACCTGCTGATGTGGGGTAAAGCGTCAATAAATACATACATGAATAATTTTTATGTCGTTTAACATGCGATCAAAATATATGCACAGTGTTACAAAATTGTTTTCAAATGTCATAGTCTGCGTGGCATTCTTTACACTGGATTGCGCCCAACTGGTTAATGTGGTCTGAAGCGGCCTGTCAAGGCACGACTGCATCGAGTTCTGGTAAGCACTTCCCGATTCCGGGTATTAATTGGTACAGCATATCCTGTTATTTGTACTTTAAACTGATGCCTCTCTTGGTAGGACGTATTTCTTCACAGTCTTTGGGTAAAAATAATTGTTTATATCCATAAGATTAAATTCAGCGTTCACTGGGACGTATACGTTATTTCAGAGATGCACTTTCAAAACACTGTTTAATCCATCCAAAATGCGATTAATAGTTACGTTAATGACTCTCGCATTTTCGCACAAAACTTTCCACCTTATGAAGGGAAGGCTCACTCCTTTCTGTGAAGGTACTCGTCCGACGGACCATTCACGTATATCCACCCTCAAATCGCTTTTTCATTCTGTTACTTTCACCACGATATTACCTCTGAGACTTTTCCTCAATCGAACTGTGCTGGCCATTTTCAAATTTAAAAATGAGGGGCGATTCACATTTTTCCAATATTTATACCATGAACGTAACAAAACATTCCTTCTTAGGTGACGTTGTGAGCTTTTACAGGAAGCCTACCTTCCCACGGGTGAGATATTCCTTTACTTAAATGGTCGTGACCTCATGGGGGGGGGGGGGGGGGGGGGTGTTGGGATGCCTGAAGTAAAACGGGATTGTCCACATTCCTATGACGAATGGTGTGGGGCGACATTCCTTTCATTTATAAGGCTGTGACGTCATGCGATACTATAGGAAACATTCCTCCCCGCGTGACGTTTAGGTATATTATAGGAAACATACCTTCCCACGGGGGCGACATTTCTTTCCTTATATGGCCATGACCTCGGGCGAGGGCGGGTGTTGGAATGTCTGACTTAACACGGGCATTGTCCACATTCAGACGACGAACGGTGTGTGAAGGCGACATTCCTTTCTTTATAAGGCTGTAACATCGTAAGCTATTATAGGAAACATTCCTTTGCGCGTGACGTGTATGGCTATTATAGGAAATATACCTTCCCACGGGGACGACATTCCTTTCCTTATTAGACCATGGCACAACTCTGATATCTGCCACTAGAACAATGGTATCCCCATACAAATCCCATACAATAGGCAAACGATAGGAGAACAATACAAAATGGCCACCATGGTACTTCCGGTTTATACTACTAAAGACGACTGGGGTCGCAACACGTCAAAAACTCAATTTCACAGCATAAAGATAAAATCAAGGATAATTCTAGTTTTATTCTAGGTTATGCAATCTTCGTGTACTCAAGATTTCAAATATAAAGCTAAAAGCATTTTGAAAATCGGAATCCAAATGCCTTTGATATAACGTAACTTTCGACGTTTTAACCCTTTGAACCCCCGTTTCCTGGAATGGTATCGCCTTTGTGTACACTAACAGTGAGATGGGTCTGTCGAATATCAATATACAGGGAGTATAAAATAATAACTACAGTCTGCAGTCGTCTGGTTGCAGACTGCAGTTATCATTTTATCGTCATTGCCCCTTTGTATAGACCTCTTATAATAAGACAACGATGGGACGAAATTATGCCTTGGACCGTAACATCGGTCTTACGAGCCCAAAGGGTTAAGCACGCTTTTGACATTTGTCACTAAAATGTAAGTTTTCAAACTCACAGAGTTGTGTACTGAAACACAGACACACAGCTAGGGGGGGGGGGGGGGGGGGGGGGGTTCACATCATTTGTTGCGTATCCGTTGTAGAAAACGGCTATAATTATGTTGTTAGTGACTCAATATTTTTTTTGAGTTGACGTTAAGACGTCATTTATAAACAATTTCGACTTTACATGTACACAAAAGGTATTTATGTCAACTGTTTTAGATACATCAACTCCCATAAAAAACATATCCAAAAATGCAATCATTTTAGTGTCCTTATCAAAGCAAGCGACATTTGCTACAAAAAAATGTGGAGAAGTTATAAAAGCTGGACATGCATTCTGAAAATTCGTCCACAGATAATTATTTCGTCGAAACGAAATAATTGTTGCATTACAGTACGTGAAGAGTGGATTGTAACTAAATCACCCGCGGAGTGGAGTAATCACCCAAGCTATAACTTTCAAATGTTGTACATGTCGACAAAAACACAAGCAATGTTTCAGCCAATGGACCTCCGGGTTTAACCCGGAGGTCCATTGGCTGAAACTTTGCTTGTGCTGGTTTGGCTTTGCAACAAATCTGCAATTATTGCTTGGGTGGAATCTCCACTCTGCGGGTGATTCAGTGATAATACACTCTCCACGCACTGCATTTCGAAATAATATTCTGGTAAAATGAAATATTATTCCGTTAAAACCAAATAATATTTCGTTATTTCGAAAAACTTGTTTGTTAATATATTCTTGTTATATCGAAATATTATTCGTTAAGACGAAATAATATTATTCGTTAAAAAAAAATATTATTTGCTCATTTCGAAATTTAGGACAAAATAATATGAAAACGAAATAAAATAAGCGCGACGCCCGCCACTTCCCAGACTCCACACATAGATGTGTTTAACAAAATAGCGTTTATCAAACGTATCTTGAACATAATAAATGTTAATTTCTATTACAGGATCTGTCGGTTTCATGACCGTCTTTGTGAGCCGTTACCAGTGGGATTTCTTGCATTATGGCGCCACCGTTTGTGGAATCCCGAGAAAATCGAATATCAAGCTCTACTGTCGTCGTCGCACAGAGGCGCAATATGTAACATTATACACGAGAATGGTGATGATTTTCATGCATGAGGTGGACATAATAGTTGCAGGTATGATTTGATATTACCGTCGCCAAAGAGGTGTAGCGAGGAGTGCCTCCCCACCATTCTTTCGTATTTTCTTTCCATTATATAATGTACTTATTCCAAGAATTACAGCTACTACTAACTTTTATTCTATGCTGCCATATCCTCCATATCCGTATCTCTGGCAACGGAATCATCGGCGTGGATTCGGAAATTATATCCATAAAACCAACCTGACCGGATCCGTGCATTCGAACAAATTTATAAATGTTTATTACTTTTTTATTTCGATTCCTTGAACATCTTGTTATACCTAATGTTTTCAATTTAAACTTTCTTCACAGATAGTGCTGCAGCCCCTGACAGGCCAGTTGTACTTTCAACACCCTTCCGTCACTGTGAGTTTTATTGAAAAATTAACCTCCATATCTACTGGTCGTGTAATTTGCAACAGATTCACTGCCTAGTTTTCTCTTTAGCATTCTGTAAATACACCTCCCCGCTCTCCGCTTACTTCAGTTCTCAAACAGAGCTTGGCCACGAGAGAAGCGAAACTATTTTATTTGTTGCTCATGATCAAAGACAACTCATGACATTGCCTTCATTTTCCGTATGGTATTCAATTGCGATTTTAGTATCATCGAATTCACTCTTCACACAAGAGCTGTGCGGTTTTGAAAATTCAGGTCGGTTTCGGTATCGGTTCGTTTTTTTTTTAAACCTCGGTTTGCGGTTTCGGTTTTCATTGTACAAACATAACAATGAATGCACTGCTTATTGGAAGATTATTTTGGAGCATATAAATTTGCATCAAAGAAAAACTTGTAATTGATCCATTTATAAAATGAAATAGAACATGACATTTTGTCGAGATATCCAATTCAAATTTAGTCTTTGATAGCAGCAGGAGCAGAGGTTATAACACTGGGAGCCCGTAACTTGGGAGTGGTGTGGGGGGGGGGGGGGGGGGGGGGCACTATGGTTTTGACTCATATGTTAACATAAAAAGTGGAGGGGGGCGTACCGTGAATGGAGATCTGTTGGCTATGTTGTAATCTAAAAATGTTACGCTAACTATGTGCTATATTGTGCTATTTGATACTGAATAAATATCTTTAAAGTTATTTTCCATTCCACGTTTTGATATTTTCAAACCCTTGGCGGACGAGTTGCGTAAAATTGCAAGAGGACGATTCGGCGTGCTGGCGGACGATGTGGGTAAAATTGCAAGCGGTCGATTGGACTGTTGGACGGAACGTCCGTATCCCCTCTCTACATAATAGCTTGAAACTGTAATGTACTCAACTCAATTGATGGAATACATGTACAGTGAGTGGATACTGGATGGTAGTTTATTGTTAAATTGCTGCCGGAAACATAAATTTAATCCCAAAGAGTCAAGAAATATTAATTCAATAAACTGGGAATTTTTGCGCCCGTCATTGTCAGGAGGGGTCTCCTTGGCAGAGCACGTGTGTAATACACTCTGATTTCCTGAGTGCAATGTATTTGTGTAAATCATCTCAAGAGTTTCAAGTGTAAGAAAATACTTACTTGCCTTAAGTCTGTTGTAAAATTAAATGCGTGTTGTCGTAAAACATTGTCTCTAACAGTGTTAATGACTTTATTCAACTCAAGTAAAAACCCGATACGTGTGAAGTCACTTTTGTCAACTATTTTCGCGGTAGTCTGGTGACTGGAGCACTTGAAGATCGAGTGTGATAACAATTACTTGTGTAGCTGTTCTGAAAAAGGGGTATCGCGAGCCTAAAGTTTCAAAATAAAGGTAACTTTGTGTTGTTTCTCTCATTATTCTGAGATGTGCAGATCGGATAAGAGATTTTCAACATTTAATTTGGAAACCGGGACAACCGTTCGTTTGTAATTGTTTCGGTCTCGGTTTCGGTTTTGATAACAAAACCGAAACCGAACCAAATTTTCGGTTAACCTCACATCTCTACTTCATACCTCACAGTCTCACTCAAAATCGAACGTTGGAGATTCTAATCTGGAACCAAGAGTGATAAGTATACCGCTGAAATACTGACCAGCTTTCGGCAACCTGTGCATAAAGATTAAGAAGCTGCGGCTTATTAGGCTTTTCCCTCTGGAAAAGACTATTGTTTTTCTACGGATTATTATTTTTTTTTTTTGGGGGTTTTTTTTTTTGTTTTTTTTTGTTTTTTTGTTTTTTTTTCCACACATTTTGTCCGTACGATTCAGAAGCCATTTTCGAACCGATTTTCACGAAATTTTGCACACGCATAGAGGGGCACAAAATCTAAAAATGTACCGAAGCGGAATTTTCGATTTAACCCTTATTTCGTCAGAATAGGCAAAAAACTGCCAAAATTGGGGTTTATCGGCACTTTCTCGAAACATGTCTTGTAGATTTTTTTAAAACATTCGTCATTGCTAAACCTGTCTGTGACACACCCTTTGGTACACACTACATATCAGGCGATGCATATGGTAACCCTCCACAGGCTGCCAAACATCGAAATTTTGATGAAATAGGCTAGTTTCAGGCCCCCACTGCACCCAAACAATACACGAGAGATAAACATAACGTCCTTTATTGGGAGTGGAATTCACCGAGGATCATTTTTGTAAGTAATAAGGGTGTTCAGAAAACCAAGCATTAACCCATTTTGAGCTGGTTAAACAGCAATACCCCCATAATGCTCAAAAGTTCGTGTTTTCCGTGGATTTCTCTAAACGAGTCTTGTAGATTTTCAAGAAAAATTGGTCACTCTCAGGTCTTGGTGTGACATTACAAGTTGCATAGATAAAATATTCTGGTCAGCATTAGTTAACCCTCACCGAGCTGCTAAACGTAAAAATTGTGATAAAATGGGCTGTTTTTAATCACCAACAGCACCCAAACGGTATACCAGAGAGAAAGGGTCCTTCATTTATCGGACGCAAAATTGATCGGAAAATATTTTTGAAAGTGGTAAGGGTATTCAAAATTTGACGTCTTAACCCATATTGGGCTGGTTAAATAGAGATACCCATTAAAATCTTAAAATACCCGTTTTCTGTGGATTTCTCTATCAACATTTTGTAGGTTTTCAAGAAAAAATCGGCTATTTGCAGGTCTTGGTGTGACATTACAAGTTGCATGAACAAAATATTCCGGTCAGCATTAGTTAACCCTCCCCGAGCTGTTGAAGGTCAAAATTGTGATAAAATGGGCTGTTTTTTGGACACCAACAGCACCCAAAGGGTACACCACAAAGAAAAGTGCCTCCTTTTATCGAGTGCACAATTTATACGGAAACATTTTTGTAAGCAGTAAGGGTATTCAAAAGTCGACGTCTTAACCCATTTTGGGCAGGCTAAAGCGAGATATCCCTTGAAAGCTTTAAATTCCCATTTTCTGTGAATTTCCCTAACGATAACTTGTAGGGTTTCAAGACAAATTGACTATTCATAGGTCTTTATGTGACATTACAAGTTGCATGGACAAAATACTCCGATGAGCGTTTATTAACCATCTACAAGCTGCCAAGCATCGTAATTTTGTTAACATGGGGCTGTTTTCAGACATGCACAGAACCCAATGTATACATGAGAGATAAACATAATCTCCTTCATTGGAAGTGGAATTCACAGAGGACCATTTTTTGTAAGTAATAAGGGTATTAAAAAAAACAAGCGTTAACCCCTGTTGGGGAGGTTAACACGGATACCCATCGATAGCTTAAAAAATCGTTTTCCCTGGATTTCTTTACAAACATTTTGTGGGGTTTCCAAGAGAAAATGGCCGTTGATAGGTCTTGGTGTCATATGACCAGTTGCATGGATAAATTATTCTGGTAGCCATTTGTTAACCCTCCATGGGCTGCTAAATGTAAAACAATTGAAGAAATAGTCTGTTTTTTGGACACCAACAAATGGAAATGCCACAGAGAAACTTCTTTTACCGGACGCAAAACTAATAGGGAAACATTGATCTTGATATTAACCCATTCTACCCTTAATGATGGGTTTTACCTAAACATTTTTTTCTATCAAACCCAAACCGAGTCATTTGAGACTACTATACTCACCTTTCTCATAACATCAATGAGGGAACTTCAGTGAGACAGTTAAAAACAATTCATCAGACACTGTGGGGTCATGAAAAATCATGGAATCTAATCGGGAAAAGCCATGATTCTCCAGAATCATAAAGTCTAGTTACAATTGTAATTGTATAAATTGTTGGTTCTTACAACAAAGTACGAGATACGGGAAATAATTCAAACTGTTAACCTGAGTACAATGATAAAAACGAGATTTACGCACACTACTCAGATAAGGACTACACAAAGCATCAACGTGACATACGATCAACTCCCAACCACAAAGTAAAATCCTTTAGCGGCATATGGGGCACTATACTACAAACATTAAGTTTGCCCAACCGGGACCATTGTTGCCTTCGTTTATTTACTTATTCACTTATTGTTGCTTAATGCCACTTGTCCCTATATCCCGATAAATTTTGTCTTTTGATTGGTCAGAATGCCTTGGACAAATAGCCATGACAAAAGGTGCACCCAACATCCAAGGTGTTTGAGAGCGTGCGACATCCAGGATATATTGTTTAAATGAAAGCGTTTCGCTCCTACTCGCCTCGATATAAAAATCGGACAAAACAACCTGAAAATAGTTACAAATATATTTAGTTATGAGTGAGTTATGGGTGAGGCCAAAAGTAATTGAGTAAAAATAACGTAAGTCAACGTCTGTTGTTGATTTATTTTTTTTACTGATTTATCAGCTATATCCTTTTTTATTTTAATGGTTTATTTTTAAGCCAAACAACGTGTGCACCAGCATAACAAGGGCGTATCATAGCAAAGATAGGTGCAGAGCGAAATAAGCAAACAAACATATAAGCCAAATGAAATGCAAAATGAAAAACGTAGACCAAAATATCTAGGTAAAGAATTTCGAGAGACAAGGCAATATTCTATATTCATGTATTGCTGCTTAGCGTGAAGATAAGTTACGATACGGCACTTCATTATCTTAAAACACATAAACCATAAAAAAATAATAAGTGGGCAAATGACAGAATTAGACAATTATGACCGAAGTCGCACAGTAAACGTAACAGCTGAACAGCTTGAGGCCCCAACAAGGGAAACAAGGAACGACAATAGTACGGGAAAAATATGGATGCCAAGCAATAATGCACTAGTATAGAAAGCTTAAACGGTAAATTACCACGTAAGAACAAACGGGAATATATTACTCAATTCATTACGATACAAGTGAAAAACGAAATCCAAATCGACTTGTTAGACAGTGTAAATAAACAGAATCTGGGTTCAATAGACATTATCACCATTATGTGGATGTACAAAATATGTATCCGAGTCGAGGTCCGGGTTCTAAGGGCCGATCACGACGAGTCGACGACGAGTCGTGATCTACCCTTAGAACCCGGAGCGAGACTTGGATACATATTTTGTACATCCACATAATGGTAATAATCATTTTATCTTACAATATATTGGGGATAGGTCAGGAATGTAGACGAATATATAACGAACTTTTTATTCGTACGGATGAAAAAAAGTAAAAAAAAATAAATGGAACTCACGCGAAAGGAACGTACTTGTATCCGACCCCTGATACAAACATCTGTATCAGGGAGTCGGATACACGACAGTTGCGGAGTTAATACAGACAAAATACATGTTGATTGTAAGATAAATAACAGTAAGACACTTCTCCACTGAGACGTTGAAAATCAACCGAAATACATTAACGAAGTCTCAGAAAAAATAAATATATTACTGACTGGGAATTAATTGAACCCGTACTTATATGAGCTAGACCTCTATGCTCATGACCATACGGTTGTTGTGACATCGGTAATCAAACAGAACCAGGATGCTCGGGCAGGAACGGAGGAAGCATCAAGATACGAATAGTGACTGGGTTACGCTAATTCAGCCGCCAAGCTATCGGATCCAGGCCCCTTATTTCGCGCGAGATCCGAAATAGCTCTTTCAATCTCATCCATGCTAATATCTTTATCAAAGGCTTCAGCGTTAGTAGAAGATTCTTGAGGTAGATCAGATAAGAACAGGCCTCAAAATTCTTCTAAATACCGACGGTAAACGGTGTGCCCAAATAAGATAATTGCGCCCAGATTATGCGGAGTTTGAAACTTTTTCCAAAGTTTTGCAGTGTTTCGGCAATATATATAGTTTGGCCAGGTTCCCCTGAAATCGTGCAATATATCTTAGAGCTTACCTTCGAATCAAACAATGCAACAGATAAATATTTTTTTTAAAAAATCCCCACAGAGTTCGCCATAGAAAAGCAATCGGCGTCGACAGTGTCGTGTACGACACTGTCGACGCCGATTGCTTTTCTTTGGCAAATTCTATATGGACTTAAAGCTTACGGTCTACTGTATTCACTTTTGTGGCATTTCTTGTTAAACGGCATGCGTAATTTACATTCAAATAGGACTTGGACTCGACACTGAGAAACTAAGAAGCTTTCTCGAGTAAACTGTTAAGGGGTGGTAGGAAACAGTGATAATGGTAAAGGCCAATCACAAGTGGTTGTAAACTATCATTTTAAGAGGGTGACCCGACAGCCGCCAAGAAAAAGAAAATACCAGCGTTTTTTTCTCCAACCACACAGGCCACAATACGGCTGATTCATATTTGCCGTTGTGCCCAAATTAGACTGATCTAAAGGTGTGGTTAAGAATTATTGTGAAATTGTAGGATCAGTAGGTTTAGCAGCAAACGTGAGAAAAATTAAAAAACCCCGCGAGATATCAGTTTGAGAATTTAAAGTGAAACCTTCCACAATTAACTGACCAAAAGTTTGTATTTGTCCATGTGAACCTCCAAGTGAGTAAAAAACTATTATTACTTTCCAAAATGTGATGTACTGGAATTTCCGGGTTTGATTATAAACGATAACTTCACAAGTGAATTATACAATCAGCAATTGGGTCACGCATCCGAGCGTGCAAACGAAGACGCTTTGTCGTGGGTGCAATGGGGACTTCATTGCTTTTTGTTTTTTTTTAACCATTTACCCAATGAGCAAACGACACTTGCAGAAAAATTCTTCAATAGCTATTATCTTCATTTTTGTCTTAAAAACATAGGTTAAGACCCCTCATTGGAACGAGCTCGGTGAGCTCATTCCAATGAGGTGTCATAACCTATGTTTTAGAGACAAAAAATGAAAAAATAATGAAAATTAATTTTCGATTTTTGAGAATAGCGCTGACCGTTACGTTAGGTAAGAGTTAAATATTATAATAATCGTTAATAATGAAAAGTAATAGACAGAGTAATCGCTTGACTGGACTGGTTACGTGAAATAATTCATTTGAGGCGAGGGACTATATTGTAAAACACACGTGCGCATTCGCGCCCTCGTGTTTGTACAACGTCCCTCACCTCTCATCAATTATTTCTCGTAACAAGTCCAGTCAAGCGATTACTCTCTATTTAGTTATTTGCCTGATTATTAATATAATGAGCTTGAGAACAAATAAGTTCTCAACAACCTTTTCGAACATGCAATTCCTGAATACACTGTCGAACTGGCACTATATGGTCAGTATAAACACCGGGATTTGATTTTGCAATTGAAAGTAGAGCATGAGGACAGGGATTTCAAATTCTGAAGAAGAGAACGAACCTCCTTAGCTTAATTTTACAAAAAAATGATATTTAGTATCCTTCCAAACATCAGTGACAGGAACAGAAGTTAAGACGTCGAGAATTCTCTCGTTACGACCGTACATTTGCGTTATATTACCCAGGAAATTCCAGGTTCCCGATTTGGGATGGGAGGGGGTGTTCATTTCATTCTCAGACCACAGAAATCCAGGGAATACATGTATATTAAACTTTAAAAAAGCTCAGAAATTCAAAAATGTAAGAGGATGCGTCTCGAGTGTTCATTACCGTAGATAAGTGATCCACATTTCAGTTAAGTGAATGATACGTAACCTAAACATGTTGTCTGACGACACAAGGAAAAATCGCAATAAGTCATTTCAACTTCCTTGAAAGTCTTAATAAATAAAATGATTTTTTTTTTTTTTTTTTTGGGGGGGGGGGGGGGGGGGGTATTTTTCCACAACACATTTACAATTTCCGAGCTTCTATCTGATAAGAATGTAGCTTTTGAGAAAAAAAACCTTTCTGGACTGAACTGGGGTGAAGGAGCGGATTCCCACGAACGGTGTTTTGGTACCCCGGAGGATCTAAAAATATATCTCCCCTATTTTGTTCCAAGTTGTGCCGTGTTTGGATATGCTTAACTAAATTTCCGCCACTAAATCTCAAACGTTCATTATTTATTTGTTTATTTGTCCTTAACGCTACATCAGCAGCTAAGGTTATATCGCAACGAGACTATGGTAGGAGGTTAAACATGTCATTGGCAATTAAATAATCAAACGATTGATTTAGAGTAGGGAATTAACAAAATACAATGCCAAAAATAAAAATAATAAGAAATATGTGATAATTCTGGTAGTGTGGTATATAATTCATAAATCAACCTGATGATTTGAGACTTGGAGAGCCTAGGCTGAAAAAGTTAAACCATTTTAAAATTTATTCAAAAGGTGAAGATTTGTGTGATAAGAAATATCTCTTAGCGATTCCAGGGTGATATGCTACCATCTGACATGATCAAAATATGTAGAGTGCAAAAGAATGCGCTCCACCGTCAGGATGGCACGAAACATACGCCGGGCATATCAACCAATGTGTACGTTTTGTATGACCGATATGGCATCGTGTCAGAAGGACGTGGTCTCTTCTAAAAAAGGTTATTAGGCAGAAACAGTTCAAAAGCGGCATTGCTCCTTATTTCTCGGTCCATTCCATTCAGTCTGCCACGCAGATTCGATGTATGTTTTGATATGTGATTTTAAATCACTGACTGGATTTTTAAAATCAAAATCAATGGGAAGCTTGGATAAAGACAGTGTTGCTGCACTGTCTGACCTGATGTTATCAGAGGTATTCAACTTCTCACGAACTTTCAAAATGAGATGTTTCTTGAATTCGTGACTCAGTTAAGGGAATAAGGAGTTGGAATAGATAATCATCTTCCGCAAAACGTGCGCTTGAACACTTCGCGCAAGATGTAAAATACAACAGTTATTTTGTATTCGGATTGAAGTGACCTGATTACCAGTAACAACGGCTTTGTCACCATCGTCAGAACCATCTGTATAGAAATAATTTTATATGCACTATAGCGTGAATTAATTTTTGCTTGAACTGCAAATAATTTGTCTTGGACGTTTCGGAAGAATTAAGGGCCAAAATAACAGTAGGTTTTTTCAGATGCCAAGCAGGAATATATGGTTCACGGTTCACTTTTGTTGAAGCAGAGTTAAGAGTGGCGGGCTCTCTATGGGGTTTAATTCGAATTCCCAAGGAAGGAATTTTTTTATGGCGTGTATTTAAAATTCAATAGTTTTTAGGGTCGGAGGCACAATTATGGTCAAGGTTTGATGGATCAGCCAATACGTTAGAAACATATTGGAGTGCAGGTTAATCCTTGGCTTCTCAAAAGCGAATCTAATTGTGATCCAACAAGTGACGTATACAGATGGAATAACGTGTTTTTGGTCAGCACCCGAATGAGAGTTACCTTCAAGGGGTTTAAGTGCCTTTTTTTACAGCTCACTATTTTTTTCTATATAATGAGTCAAAAAAGAAAGCATAATAGAAACAAATGCGACAAAATAGCATAAAGGGTGGAATATAATATTTCTAATGTTGCAAGTCTGTGGACAAGAACTCGCGCACAGAGTTTAATGACATGTTCACGTTGTCCACCCAACCGTATACAATTTTGCTACGGATTTCAAAATAGCACGAGCTACCCGAGAATGCCAAACTGAATGGGCGACCGACGATGTCCTTTGCGTTTTTGTTTGAGCTAAAGAGACTGGGTTATTGAGAAAACATGCTAGTTTTTGTCTTCCCTCATTTTACAAAATGTCAAGATTAACCGAAATCAGAGGTTGCGTGTCATCGGTATGTATTAGGCTGAGATACCCCCAGATGAGCTCGTTGCTGAGTTCCGAGTCACTGTGGCCACTATTTACCGCCTCATTGGAAGGTATAGAACCACTGGATCTACTGCCGACTGATATCATTCAGGTCGACCAAGAGTTATGTCCCCTGAACAAGACCGACACATCAGGACGTCTCACTTGTGGCAGACTCGCTTAACACGGCATCCGAAGTAGGCGTCCATACCACGGACCAATCATTACCCAACCTCACCGTACCGTCAGAATGGAAATGGTTCGTTAGGGTGTTCGCTGAACTCAGCAGCGTTGGAGCATAGTTCTTTTTAGTGATGAAACACGATTTTGTCTACGGAGCGCTGATGGTAGGGCAAGAGTGTATCGCCGACGAGGAGAACGGTTTTATGATGCTTGCGTGTGGGAATGCGACAGTTTCGGAGGGGGTAGTGTAATGGTTTAGGCTGGAATTTCCTTGCACCATTGAACGCAGTTGATCTTCATCGATGGTAATCTGAATGGAAATCGATATATGGACGAAAAATTCTGAACGCTGTTGTTGTCACGTTGTTCAACGCAAATGTCGGATTCAGTTATTCCAGCAAGACAATGCCCGATGTCACGTGGCGTGTATCTGTCGTGACTTTCTTGAGGAGCAGGGCATCGAACTTCTTCCCTGGCCTCCGCTTTCGCCAGATTTGTCGCCAATCGAGCATCTTTGGGATCAATTGAACCGTCGGGTACGACTTCATGATCTTCCAACGTTAGGTGATTTACGTAATATTCTAAGGCAAGAGTGGAACGCAATACCACATGGGTGACATCCATAGACTTATCAGGCCCATGCGCCGTCGATGTATTGCCATCCAAGAGGCGGCATGTGTGAACTTTTCATTTTACCCCATGTCTGAATTGCGACGTCCTGGCATGACGCTAGAAACAGTAAGTACATGAAATTATGCAAATTCATAAAGCTAGACTCGAAACATGAATTTACAATAATTTGTTTGGCATTAAAGTCGAAAATACTAAAAATATCGCTCCCTGATGTTTATTATACTTTCTTTTTTGACTAGTATATATATATATGGAATTCATTTTGCTGTCTCAGCCCTGTGTTAAAGAGGATCTTTTAAAATGCCATGCTTCCACGTTGTATCATATGTCTTCTCCACGTCAAAGAAGATGGCGACCACATGATATTTTCTGTCAAAGGCATGTCTGATAAATGTCCAGTCTAACCAAATGATCCACATTGCATCTTTGGCTCCTAAAACCACACTAAGCACACTCTAGTAGATTGTTTGATTCCATGTTTTTTCACAGACAACTTATTAATGCAATAGGTCTGTAATTACTTGGATTAAATTGGTCTTTATCGGGCACTAGAATATAAATTATTTGTGTTTTTTGCCAAGGAGGTGGAAACTGGCCAGTCTCCCATATGTCATAGAAGATGGATAGTAAACGTTCGAGCGAAGTGAGGCAGGTGTTTTAAAAGCTAACACACTGTATTTCGTCAGGGTCCAGTGGCAGTATATGTTGCTGTATGCACAACCCCGTGGCAAGGTGCCTTGTATTTATCTGGTTTCTTAGAGGTAAATTTGTCCTTTTCGTTTTCCGGTTGTTCTTTAATCTTACAGTTTTTGTTGATGGGCATGTGTTGGTTATGTTTAGACACACCAGAATCCAAGGACGTTTTCACTGTTTTTGTTTTATAAATCGCCTGGTCTTGGCGCGGCTGGTGTTTGTCTAAATTAACTTTTGCTGGTGGCTTACTGAATTCCCGTTAAGTTTTGTTGCTTCTATTTATAGCTTGCTTGCACCTTTATCGAACCACAGTTTGGTGAAACGTTTTGGTTTAGCCAAGGCTTTCAGAATGACAGCGCTTGCAATGCCAAGCAATTCTTTATTAAACTGTTCTGCGTGATAAACACGGTCTTGAAAGTATTTCCTTGTGGTCGATCGGAACCAAGTGACGGGAAAGTGTACCAGTTGGCCATTTTAAAGTTCTATTGGAGTACTTTTTCATTATCCGCCTGTGCAAAATTCCAACACAATCAAAAAGTGTCCAATTCTGCATGAGTCATCTTCAATCTTTCAGGACAAAACAAGGAAGACTAAAGGACATGCAATTGTAAGATAATTGAAGTGTAAGAACCAGATGTGGGGTGCAAATAAGTGCCTGAAACTTCATTGAACAAACACAAATCATATTTTGAAATAGGCTTTTCTCCTTTTTCCATTTGAGATCTTTTTTGCTGCAGGGGTCACACCAAGGTTGTGTGCTCTAACAAAATGTATGGACTTGGAAGTTGATGAAGCAGTCGTTCCAGCTCATTCAGGGTCTGATTTGGTTAAATATAAATAGAACATACTGCAAGTGTCTTGCCTAAGGTTAGGTATATCGCTGCAGCATGAAATTGTGAAAAGGAACAGGACGACGGAAAATGTCTTCTCTGACTAAAACAGACGATCCATGGAAATGAAAATCATTTTCGTCAGCCCAGGCATCATACGCAATATATAGGCTAAAACGGTATTATCTGGAGTGTCAGGTTTCTTTGTGGGTGTTTTCTGCAGGCAAGAAGTAGCTTTGGGAGTGTTTCCTGTAAGCAACAACAAGCTTTTTGTGTTGGTAGGACATTTCGGGGGTGGACATATTTACGAAATTGCCCCGGTAGATTTATTACTCAACCATATGAAGAGATGAGTTCGACATAGTTTCAGAACGTTTTCCCGTCCACTCATTGATTGCCATATCTCCAAAGGCTTCTGACCTCTTGCGGATAACAAGGTTTTGAAGTGCTTTAGATGTTCTATTTTTTTTTGTTTTTTTTGTTTTTTTTTTTTTGTTTCTTATTTCTTGATTTCTTCTCTGAATCTGCCTAAGATTAATGATCATTTTTTCTGTTCTAATGTTGCTTTCTTAAATCTTTGTCTTCTGGTTTAAGCTTGTCTCGTTCTTCAATTCAGTTTGTGAGGAGTTTTCTTTATTTGAAGTTTCTTGTCTGTAGTCAATACTTGAGGTTTGAAATATTTTACTATTTTTGACTCTTGAATATCGGCAGGCTTCCAAGACCTCGCCTAATTTTCTATTTTGTTTTAAATATTGGCGGCTTGGTCAACTTGGCAACCTCAGTCAAGATACCATCAAATCTCAGTTTCTCCACTTTTTTAACAGTAACGGCTGTGCATTGTATAGTTTTTTCAAGAGTGAATGAATTAATATAATTGACTTTTTTATTTTTTTATAAGACATTTCAGCCATCTGCTTGTAGATTTCGCACCATCTATGTCGCTTTTAGAGTCAGGTTAAGTTACTCTCCATTCATACGGTCGTTTGTTTGGTAGTTTTCTAGCCATAGTAGTATGTAATGTTGTCCATTATTCGATGACTCTCACCCTTACTCCGGCCCAACATATGAGATTACAATGCAGGTATCAAGCAAACACCATGAGTATATGGGAATACTCAGCCAGGGTAATGCATATGCATACCGCTGGCTGATTAACCCGCCGAGTGTGGTTAGTGCCAGGTCTTCAGAAGCTGACCATTCAGTCATTTATTTTACGTACCAAATTTATTTATTTACCCAATGGAGTTTAATGGCACTTTCAACAGCCAGGGACACCCGGTGGCGGGTATTTTTACAGGTGGATGTAGAAGAAATACCCAGAAAGAACACCAAGCAACGGCGATCAACTGTCAGACTCAATGTACTGAATCCACACAGGCAGTGTTAGCATTGGTTGAAGACAGGTGCACCATCGATGTGCAGTATGCCTTAGTACACAGCACAATCGCCCCTTCCCTGCCCCAGTGGACAATTGGGATTAGGTGCCTTGTCCAGGGACACAACGCAATAACCCCTGGCGAGGATCGAACCGTGGAACTTTCAGTTTGAACTTCAATGCGTTCTTTAGGAATCCTGGATGTTGAGAACAGTGCCCTGATTAGGGCAATTTATATTTTGCAGATGTCCGTCCAATACACTGATTTAGCCCTAATTTCGGACGCAGGCAGATTGCCAGATGGATCCGATTTGGCCAATCTGTAGCTCCCAATAAGGTCGGGGGACATTGACTGGTCATTCAATCAGTTGTTTCTATTAACTCAATTTTGCCATTGCTAATGTATACTGACTATTAATTAATTTCCAATTTTTAGACAATATTCCGTTTTATTGCACTATCTGGATCAGTTACCCGTGATACTTTGATTGCTCTAGTTTCATAAATTACTTGGTCGAACGGCTGCCTTACTACCAACACGTAGCGGGTCAATCGATCAGCGGTATGCTTTTCCATACCCTGGTCGAGTGTACATTCAGTTCATGCACACTTGGTGTTGTTCGCTGGAATTTCGCGACGTAAAAACCCCACCGACCCCCAGGTTGAACTCCGAGTAAGGTGTGAGTAATGAATATAATAGGTTAATTGAGGACCTGTGGATAACAAACCACATATAAGACAAAAACATGTATATGCAGACTTTGTCTCGGACTCAGAACAAGAAGTAAAAAGACGTAGTTATTGGCCAGAGTTTGGAATTGAAAGCTGAAGGAATACAGCAACTAACACTAATCCGTTTGCACTGGAAACGGTTCTGTAGGTTATAACATACATTGTCAATAGTGTAAAAAATACAACGTTGGTGTGTATGTGGGGGGGGGGGGGGGGGGAGGGGGTATTGATAGAGTGCAATAGAGAAAAACAAGCAAGAAGTTTATCGTCAGCGAGAAAGCGAGCTGATTTGAAAGTCAGTGTTCCCCCACAGAACACTTAACAGCGGGAAAGGAATAGTACAGACAACAGAACTATTTGGCGTAGATGAACTCGAAATAAAAAAAGAGTTAAATCCACGGGGTGTAAGTGACATAGAAAAGATAGAAACACGAAATGATGGTACAACAATGAAAACAAACACTTATATTTCCACATTCGAGACTGGACAACAACCATCGACATCTATCAAGGTTTATTACATAAACATCAAAATGGATTTATATATTCGAAATCCACTTCGATGTTTCAAATGTCAAAGATACAGACATGGACACAAAACCTGCAGGGGAAAAGAAACATGTTATAAATGACACAACAGATGCCTTGTAATGACGCCGTTAAATGTTGTAACTGTTAGGGCAATTGCACTGTATCTTTAAAGAATTGCCTTGTGTGGAAAAAGAGAAATTTATACAGAACATTAAATGAGAAAATCAGATGAATTTTAAAGAAACCAGCAAAATTGTTACAGCAATGTCTGTTATGTGTTTATCAACCACATATGCAACCAACGTAACACAACAAGCTTCAGCTAAATATTTTGGGTGCCAGCCACAACGTGTTTGGTTAAACAACAATGTGTCCTCCAACTTGTATGCAGCCTTTTACCACTTTACAACCCCATTAATCTGAACTAAGATCAACCAAAGTTTCATCCACTACTCAAATAACAATAGAAGAAAAAAAAAAAAACAGTGCAAAGAAAGACCGAAGTAAACTTAAAACAAACGCGATTAAAGTGAAGGAAACAGAATCAGGCCAGCAAAACTAACTCGATTGCCAGGGTTACCCAATGCCGGAGTTTGAGCAGGTATATACGCCAAACAGTGATGTCACAAATTACGTTCATGTTTATGGTAGTAAAGGTCGAATCTCCCCAATTCAGCCTATGAAAATGCATAGAACTGCTTCTGGTGTTACTTCTGATCTCGATGCGATCTTTTGACTATCTGTAAATGTTACTTTTCATTTCCTTTCCCTTTCCTCTGTCTGAGTTTCTCCCTCTTGTAGTGTCTTATCTTATCTGGTTATATTTAGTCTAGAGGTCAATGGGAAGACAGTCAAGCTGGCTACGTTGTACCCCAACAATATACATATGCGAATGGTGAAACTTGATTTCTGTGAAAGTATTAAATACTCATATAAATGTATATTGTTAAGTAAGTTCAGTTCAGTTCAGTTCGAAACCAGAGCCATAAAATCTTAGAGTCAGAGAAGGAAAAATAGCAGAGATCAAAAGGGCATAGAAAAATAAGAGCAAAATCTAACCTCAAATAGAATACCTAAATGTCTTAAACATGTGTCAAGAACATGTTTGAAGGGTTATAAGAAATGGATGTTGATGGCTGCATCAACACTACTTTTGCTAACAATATGCATCAGTGTTCCTCTCAGGGCGGGTCCCTGAATGAAAAGTCCCTTAGAAAACATGCCGAGGCAATTCGCCCATCCGTCCACCATCAAATCGCCAACTAAATATAATACAAACAAAACCAATATACTACAATGGAATTACCGATGTTTCAAAGCAAATTTTGAGCTGAGCCTTTTCAGACAACATTATAAACCGGCTGCTTTTTGACTGCAGGAAACTCTTCTAAAGCAACCTGAACCTCAAGACCTTTTAGCGCTTAAGCATTATACGTCGTATAATGCCTGGGTAGATGACAACAGTCCCCATGCTCGTCGAACGTTTATCTTAGACATGGCATCGGTTAGGGCAATCTCCAAGATAGGGCAAACTTCATTTTGGAAATCAAGTACAACAAAATGCTTCGGCCCAAACTTCAGTAGTAGACGGATGGTCGGAGCCGTCCGCTGTGGCCAATCGGGAGCCCCCAGAAAGGGTGTTATGTCGGGAGCATTTGCAGGTCATTCAACGGGTCATTTTTTTAACAAACTCTGACCATTGCCATTGTTTGCTGGTTTCAAATAAAGTTTCACATTTCAAAAACATTTCTGACTTTACTGCACTGTCTGTGATCGCTACAAGTGGCAAATTCAATTACAGTGTATTGCAAAATGATTGGTTGAATGACCGACATCTGAAGACATGACACTTCCACAAATGGGTAAATCAGCTAGTGGGATGCTTCGGCATCAACACTGGCTGAGTATACTGCCCTAGTATAAGTATGTGGGGATATTGGCAGCTCGGTAAGTTCACTACACAACAATAACTCTACCCCTTTGTTGGACTCTGTGGTGTGTGGGACCGAGGCACCGAACAACTTACAATTCTAACATGGCAAAAATACGAACCAAAACAAAAGTATGTTTTTCGCCTTCTGATCTAGGAAATTCTGACTCTGACGACGATTTAATAGCTTCTCTGACATCACCGGAAGATAATATACCGAAAGTGGTCTCTATTAATCCTTTTTGCCTATCAAAGGTTTTGCACAGACAGTCTAGGATAACAAAATATTAATACATAATGTTATGCACACTACAAAAATTATTCATTTTGAAATTAAGGCCAATTACCATAGAACTCTAATTTCACGCAAAGATGCCATAAGAACTCGAGAGCTGGCAGATATTTGAAATTGCCCTCGAGGTAAAACCCCAAGGAATAACAGCTGTGAAACGGGTGGACATTAAAAACGATGGCAAACAAATTAAGACTAATACGTACAGATGTACCTTTGATGGCACCAAATTTCCATAGCCTATCACAATTGGTTACTTGAACGTTGGAGTGGATTTGCACGTTCGAGTCCACTTCAATATTTCCGGTGCTAAAAGTGTGGGAATGGGCACGGTTCCTGGCGAGGCAAAAAAATATGTTTTAAATACAGTTTAAACCATGAAGTACCCTGTGAAATAACAATATATAAATGTATCAATTACTAGGGCAATCACATGACATCGTCTAAGGATTGCCTTGTCTGGAGGAAAGAAAAGTTGATAAGAAAGGTAAAATGTGAAATGCAGATAAGTTTTAAAGAGGCCAGCCACATCGTACCATCAATGGCTGGCATGACTACATCAATACCTATTATGCCGCAACTTTGAAACAAACGAAAGCATCCGTATAAGCTGCATGCCAAACTGAATATGCTTTGTTCACGGGCACAATTCCAATCTCATTACAAGCTTTTACCATAGGAAAAATTAATAACAATTCAACTCAAGGAAGATCAACACAAACAAATTCAACTGCCCACAAAACACTTACAAAACAAAATAAAAAAGAACATCCACAACAAAAATCTACACCTTAGGAAGCAAAACAGGAAAACAGTAAACCAGACCAGCCAAATAGAACTGACAACACAAAAACTCAGACTAGAGCATACACACAAATCGCAGCAGCAAATCAGTATCAGAATCAGAGAAGAAAACAAGAAAATTTGGGAAAAAAAGAAAATAAAGAAAGAAAAACAGAAACAGTTGTCTTTCAGAAACCCAAGGCCTTTCAAAACCCTGTTACACATAACAGATTTGAGGGATTTGAATTGCTAGATGTCGGGGAAAACATAGACAAAATGTTCGGACAACCACGAACGACATCTAAAAATAGGTCCCCGTGAAATAAATAACCCAAACATCTACCGGGGCTATTTCCCCCACAGGTCCTCAGTCAAAATTTCCAACTAAATACGGATAATACACACAGTACTAATATAATACAACGGAAATGAAATTAGACAAAACAGTTGCACTATGTTCGATTAACGTTTATCCAAGTAAAGCCCTACAGCTGAAAGATATTGAGAAGCTCATCCATCAACTCCCAACATCATACATTTTATTGGGTGATTTTAACGCAAATAGCCGCCTTTGTGGTACTTCCTGCATTGAAGAAGACGTAAATGTCAAAACAATGGAATAGTTTATTTCAAAATATGACTTGTGTTTTGTTAATGATAGGTCAGACTCTTATATGCACGCCGCATCTAATGCGTATATATCCACTGATCATACAATAGCATGTCCTTCTGTCATCCTCTAATTTTCGTGGAAGGTAGAAGATGACTTGGGCGGGAATGGCGACCATCCAGTTGTGTTGGTTTCGATTGACAATAAGTAGGTGCCTCAGTGGAACTTTAAAACCAGCTGAATGGAACATTTTCTCATTGCATTGTTCTGAACGCCTCACCCGAGATAAATTGCAGGAAAGTGCTGATCAAATAGAACATTTCACTACAGAGTTGCTTGACGTTGCAAACGCAGATATTTCTAAATTTCGGCAAACCCAAAACGTTTCAACAAACCATGGTTTGATACTGATTGTAAGCAGGCTATAAAAGATCGCAATAACATTGAACGGGACTTTAATAAGTCACCCACTATAAATAATCTGGACAAATTACGTATAAATCGGGTAAAAACAAGACGTCTTATCAAGCAAAAAAAAAAGAAAAGTTCTTGGGAAAGTTATGTTTCAAAACTTAATCAACACACACCCATCAACAAAATTTTGGGAAATGATTAAAACAGTAGAAGGTAAAGAAGCAAAATCAAGTGCCCAATATCTGAAAGATAACAACACACTAATTACATTAAAAACAAATTGGCCTACACATTTTCTAAACATTCGACAACTGAATATTGTAATCCAGAATCTATTAAACTTGAAAAACAGCTGCAAAATACAAAAGATCAAATTTATCTCCAATAAGTTAGAAGATTACAACGGACCTTTCTCTGTAGAAGAGCAACGTAACTCTTTGCATACAGTTAAAACTAGAAGTCCTGTCACGAAATGCGCACAAATAGCACGTTGATCTGCGCGTTAGTGTACGCGTTATGGCCATAGTAAAGCTATCAAATTCTGTACATATGGCCTGTGCACAAGCAATGTTTCAGCCAATGGACCTCCGGGTAACACGGAGGTCCATTAGCAGAAACATTGCATGCATTTGCTTTGAGTAACCAGGAGAACCTGCCGTGCTTTGGATGCCATTCGATCTGGCAATTGCGCGCAATTCCAACGCACAATTAAGCCTAGATAAGCGCACTATTCGTGACAGGACTTCTAGTTTTAACTGTAGAGCAAAATATACTGCTCCGGACCCGATGAAATACACTGACCAATTTCCACATTCCAGGCGTAAAGCAGTACTCATCGTCATTCTAAAGCGTGATAAAAATCACACCAACCCAGGTAATTACAGGCTTAATGCTTTAACGAGTTATCCATGTTAAACCATGGAAAGGATAATCAATGGTCGACTTGTCTGGTTTCTGGAATCGAACAATCCACTTACGAATGTTCAGTGTGGTTTCAGAAGCCAGAAATGTACCGCGGAGTATTTGCGCAGCCTAGAAACGTTTATTCGTAATACTTTCGCCAGAAAAGAGCATGTGGTCGCCTATAAGGCCTACGATACAACGTGGGTGTATGTTATTTTAACGTGATTATAAATATATTTTAATACGGGTTGAGAGGGCGTATGTTTTTTTTTAAGCACATTTAAAGGACGATCAATTTCATGTTCGTGTTGGCTCAACGTTATCTCATCGACACCAACAAGAACTGGTAGGTTCTCCAGCACAGTATTTAATCTGTTTTCGTGAATCCTTTTCGCGGTGAAAATCAATAACATCATTGCAGCAATTGAGGATATGGTAGGCTATTCATTGTATGAACATGACTTTTTAATCTGCTACAGCAGCTACAACTATCGAGTGAAAACGTCAGCTGTGCTTAAATAGTATTAAAAATGAGACACAAAAAAGTGGTTTCATTTCTCAAAGACAAAAACAAATTGTGTACATTTTTAAAGACTCTGGAAACATCACCTCGATTCAGTGCTGAAAACAGGTTGGAGTGCAAGTAAAGGTTCTTAAAGAATTGAATTTCTTGGGAATTTCATTTTTCATATAAAACGGAATTTCATTTTTCATTTAAAACAACTAAGAGTGAAATGTGAAACAATAACCTTCTCAAAGGGGTTTGGGCACTGATTAAGGTTCTGTCCACAATATTTTACTCCATCTGTATAGATCACTTCTTAGATCCAAAATAGATAATGGCTGAGTGGTTTACGGTTCTGCAAGGACGTCATATCTCAAATCACTTGATGAAAATCATAATATTGGTATTACAATTGGCCTGGGTGCTTTTTCGAACATCACCAATAGATTCAATGCTTGTTGAACCTACTCTTGAGGAGCACATAATTAAACTTTATCTCCAATATGTTTCTAAACTACTCTCTTATCTATCAAAACCTGCTTATAACTGTGTCTGTGATTCTCAAAATGTAGTTTTCTTTTAACAGACATCAGAAATAGATTCACCTATTGGCAATTATAATTGAACCCATATGACACTGATATGATAAAAACGAACCTTGAACCTCATATTCCTCCTTGACACCATAACAAAACTACAGTTATTTTAGTCCGGGTTTCTGCCAAAGTTCGAAACAATTACTTACATTGTAAGCAGAAATGTGCTGAAATAAAGTCCTAGTATAGTGCAAATAAAAAGATTTATACGGATGGATCTAAAGATGTCGACAAAGTATCATAAGCCCTTGTTCCCAGTCATCCGATCACCTCAATCAGAATACCAATAAAGGTGATATGTTCACCTCTGAAGTAAAAGCTATGCAACTACCACTTGAACACGTCAAGAATGCGCAGGAAAGGAAGGCAACTTTTAACTACTCTTTTTTTTTCTTTGATAGCTTTAATCAACCCCAAGTTGAAGAACCCTCTCATTTTTTAACTTCATGAGAATTTGACTTCTGTCATATATGACCGATCTGCTATCGTGTTTTTTTCTGGTTACCTGGACATGTTGGTATTTCCGTTAACACCAGGGCAGATAGGGTGGCAATTCAGGCCTTAAGCAAATTTATTTTATCTTATGAACCCACGCAAAATGTTCTCATTTCGGAAAAAATCTACCTTTTTAATAAATTTTAAAACTGTTTTTATTATTTATACTAGATTCTCGAAGTCACAAATCATCGGTTAATTTATAAGGAATTCACTTTTCTTGTTTCATTACTCGCTACTGTTCACACTTCTGTTGTGTTGGACATTTTTCAGTGTATTCCTTTTCTATTTTTACTCAAACACAAATAAATAAATAAATAAATAAATAAATAAATAAATAAATAAATAAAAGCTCCCTAAGTGGCATCTTTTTGGAGGCTACCGAATGGCCAGACCGGGTGTATCCGACCATCCGTCTTTGTCCGAAGTTAACGACATGGCTGTGTATGGGACACATGTCTCCAAAATGGAGACTGCCTTCAACGGTGTACTGTTTGTCCTCAGCTGCCAGAATTCCTTCCTCCAGGGTAATCGGAACGCACCTCACGGAAGTATCAGGCTCACCCAGGGCTTGGGACCACCTATGCGATCGCTTCATGCCTTTTAGTTTCGTTCCCCAGTGGGAACTACTTGGCCGAGGAATCACGCTAAGGTAGGAATGCGTTTTATCCCCACGTGACATACTCGTTTGCATATTTTATTAGGTCGCGGGAACTATTTCATCATCGTCTGCACAATTGTAAATAAACAAAATGGCTTCAGGATTTCCCGCATGTAATCCACGTGCCATTCAAAATCAACAATGTTGATTTGTTTCAACCCCATGTTTCTCTGAAGATTTAATAATATCACTGCGGGAATTTATCGATCGATCAATAATCTCACAATGCCCTTTACATTAGAGTTTGGCACACGCAAATTCATTAGCCCCTTAAAGGACAGTGTTACAAATCATTTTTTTAGTATTTTCCTATGGTAGAAACCTAACTTTTGTGCGATTTTTTCGATGAAATTGTTCGTTTTTCGAAAGGACTACGACTTGATAAATTGGGTATGTCAGCACGTGACCGCCAATTATCTATAATGACGTAATCCTCGTGTGGGGGAGAAAAATCATTCTCGATGAGTCTGAAAGTGGGAATGGGGAACCCTCACCCTCGGGGCAAGATTATTGAACCAGACCCTCGGCAAGCCTCGAGTCTGGTTCAAATATCTTGCCACTCGGGTGAGATTTCCCCATCCCACCTCCAGACTCATCGGGGATCATAATAATCCCGGCTGTTCCGATCTTATATACTAACTTGGTCTTCCAATTTAAAATGACACAGCTCTAACCTAAATAGCCACCCTTTCAACTGCTTGTCTGCCACAGAAACAACATATTTATTTTCAGGATATGTATGAAGAAATATTGTGTGGTGTCTTGTGGTAGTAGCCGATCAAATTATGTTAATGAACATGGTCATTCAACTTGTGTTTTAATTTGGTGTTAGCTACATTGTCCGTAATAATATGTATCATTCACTTTTCTTGTCCTTGTTAAAACCACTTAAATTTGGAAATACTTCGTGTTTATTCTTATGTGACACACTTGGGAGCGACATGTTCATTTACATTGATATCTTACCTTGTATCAAGGGGCACGCCACCAGATTCTCTACTTGAATACACCATTCCCAACGCAACACACAAATAAATGTATTTGCTACAAGGCTGACCCAGGCCTCCAATTGTCCTGTTTTCGTCATTTTTGCCAAGTGTAACAATAATGGTCCGTTGACGTGAAATTTAACACTTTATTTCAGATGTATGTTGCGGTAAGCAAATGGGAATAGTGTCTGGAGTGATACGAAATTATCAAATCTCAATATCTAGCCAACAATCTGTATTTAATCCCAGCCAAAAAATATGTCGGATGCCTGAAGACGATAATTTTTACATTCAGGTAATTACTAAGATACAGTACAGGCGCCGTGGAATGGTCAAAATCCACGCGTGGATAGTTTTGCCATGGGTACTTTTGTCAATCAGTAATCAGTAGTTTTCAGAAAATATACAATGAAAGAATCACCGGGTCGTACCATATGCTTCTTTCATTGAAAATATTAGGGTGAGTCAACCGTTTTATGCCGTATATTCACCATTAACGCATGAGTGGAAATATTTGCACACGCGTGTATTTTGACCTTTCCACGATAGCAGTACTATACATTATATGCGTAAGTGCACGTAAGTTATTCAGTCATTTGGATTCCGAGTCACAGTGGCATCGAATGACGATAAAACATAATTTAAACAATGAAAAGTTACTACTTACCAACATAAACCCTCTTTTGTGATTTTAGTACAAGATATATCAGCTGTAAAAGTACGACTAATTTCGCATATATGATCATATCCAACATAACACTAATGTTACTAACTCTGCCGTAGCCAGTTCCAAGTTCCGGTTGAGACAGGAAGGTGGTGACAATCTTCATTGAGAAGATTCTCCAATATATCACCTTAGGCCCTTACTTCATGGTAGACAGTTTGTCACATAATCCTCGATTCGTTCAATCGGTAGCCATATAAATGAAAGTCCCGTCGGAGCATGGAGTGGTCGCTAAACTGTCTCATCTGTTAGACTTTCCAACTTGTTTATTTTCTCATTGTACTCTCTACGAATAATGTTTTGTCATTTCCCCAACACCCTCGCTGCACTGCCTGTAGAGTACCAAATTAACTTAATTGTTTGATGCGGCTAGTTTATTGAGTGCTATTTGATGGTGTGGCTGCATCAGCTTCTCAAACCGTGGAATACTCCGGTAATCCCACTCTGTTAGTATACTATTCATGAACACCTGCTGCTGCATGATGTATATCCACTCGCTGCATATACAAGGTTGTGATTGATTTGTAATAGATTCTCACCCTGACTCCCATCAACAAATTCTACCATCAGAAATGGCTGAAACTCATCGTTATAATTTTTTGCATTGGAGAGGTCACTGGAAGAAAGAGCTGCCACTATGAGAGGCGTAAAAAGCTAATAATAGATGTTTATTGAATAAATACAACAAAGGTGGCAGGCATATAATTTATTAAATACTGGACTTGGCCTCTGTGATTATTTAATCAGAACGACAATCGCTCATGAAGAGGTATTGCACAATCCCATTGTCATTATATCAATTCCTGTTGCTACTGATGCAATGTCGCATCATAAATTCATTATACCTGATATAATGATAAATAATTATACCTTCAGTGATGCAAATAGGAGCGTAGCTCGCAGACTTGGGAGAAGTTTACTTCTATCTCGTAGCAAAGGTTGTCGTTGAATGATTCTATTTACGCGTGTCTGCCTCAATCCAGTGGTTAAAGGGAGGTAATGCTATTTTTCCTCTTCGGGAGTATCTCCGGATGACACCTCTCACCGAATGGACTCTCAGATCTTCACCAGTTCCACACTTTTCCCTTGCATATTTAGCATCTATGCTAACTTGAAGATAAATAGAGGTTATTGAAAGTAAATCTTTAATTATGGAAGAGAGCAGGTGCAACAGACGTGAATATGGCACGAGATATTTCTTTGCTCATTAAATGTATTCTTTGTAAGGAAGCAATTTGAAAGACCTCCCTACATTCATGAATATTGAGCAAGGAGGTAGAATTCACCCCCTGCAAGCAAATCAAAAAAGAAGTTTGATCTATTCACATATGGCATTATGTACAAATTTATTTATTTATTTATTTTTTTTTTTGAAGCCTAAACACAATCAGATGCTAACTCATTGTGAGGTAGCAATTAGAAACCTCCCTACATGAGACAATTTCGCAACTGATGTATTCAGATATCTTTTCACAATTCAAATATTCACATTTTTACAATAAGATTTCTACATGTTTTGTTTTTTTATTTTGCAGGTGGTATAACTTGCTGGCATTTTGACTGATTGCTTCCAGCAAGCACGGAATAGGCAAACTTTTTAGTGTTGCAATTTTTTCCACAGACCTCAAAATGTCCCATTGAGAACTTGATTTTGAATGTGGAATGGTGGACAGGTATGGAGAGTCTGATTCAAGCAATATCTTGGTATACTTTATGTGAGTTGGAGCCTTACAAGTTTCTGGGTCAGCAACAGATTTTGAAGTGAATCCAAAGTATACAATGGCTAAAATAGCCTGCCAATTCTTAATTGCATCTATAGTGCCAATAAAACGATGGCGGTGAATAGGCGGGTGTTTTAATTTTAGCTCAATCAAAAGCTGTAAAATCGTTTCGGCAGCTTCGCCTGTTTTGTAATCCCGACAGTGCAAGATTAGAACTTTTTGGAATCTATCTGTCATTGGAAGGACTAATTTCAGAAAATCTTTCTGAGCCTTTAGTTTGTTGAGTTTACATTGGTTTCTATTCATGCACTGTGGTTTACATTTACATTTGGTAGTGAAATCCATACCTATTTCACCTAGTGCCACACAAGAGGTTGATTGAATCTGATGTTCCAACTTTTTAGCATATTTCAATACAAAATGTGGGGGTCAGTAAATGAGGGTGAATCCCAAATGTTGCATGGAACCTAGCATTCCCTAGAATGTTTTTGTACAACTTACATGATTCAGGATAAACAAAATTACATATTCCATGCAACAACCGGTATTCAGTCTGATTTACAACAGATTCCAACAGGTCCATAGTATCAAATGTGGAATATTTCAGAAGTTGATCTGGATAAAAATGGGAGTCAATAAAGGTGCAGGCGAAAGTTGGAACCTCAGAAGCAGAGAGTACTGGTATTCCTGATACGGTCATCGGAGAATATAACTTTCTGAAGTCACTTAAAATATGGAGATATTTGATTTTCAACTGACTTAATAAATTACGCAGAATTCTCCAGTGGAGTAAACAACTAATGTGGTTTGGGGTGACAGTGTGAATGTACTCTCCTCTATAACTCTAAGACAACCATGGTGTTCTTCATAATAGGACATGATAGGTCGTCCCTCAGAACTAAATTCCAAGGCTGATTTATCAGCAGGGGGAAACAATTGACGAACAATCACATACTGGAAAAGATCTAAGATAGTAAATAACCCCAGCATGTGACGGAGAAAATGGAACATTCCATTTACTAATAAACACCATGTTTCAATGTTAGGAGTTTTGACATTTTGTTTACCTCTACTTTCGAGAGGCTTCATGTGCCAGCAAGCTGTTTCTGAGCTAATGAACTCTGGTAGATGGCTTCTCACAACATGCCGCTTCAGATGAGTTGTAGTTCCATCACACAGTAGACAAGCTTTTCTTTTTCTCTTCTTGGAAGTAGAGGCAGATGGAATATTGTCAAGGTTTATCAAAACATTTCTTGATTCAGTAATTTCTTCAGAAACTGTTGATGTACTTTGATTTTGCTGACAATCTTCCTCGTAATCAGGAATGAAGTACTTCTCATCGAGAGTATCAAATTCCATCTAAAACAAATAATATTTGAGCGGCCTGAGCAATAATTTATTTCATGATCTTGAACTGTTAGTCTGTGCTGTGAAAGAAAATGCAAGTTGCCATTCATGCTGATGGTTAATGCAAGTCATAGTCTTTAAATCTTTGTGGTTGACGAATCTCCTACCAGTTGATGTGAAGCTGTCTTCCTGAAATAATGTGGGAAGATCTATATGATCCAGAAAGTCGAATAAATCGGGACTAGTGTCAGCAGTCGAGCCCGAATTACCAGGTCTGTTCAGTTTTTTCATAGATGTGCCACAGGTACTGTCGCTGTTTACATGGCTGGTGTTATGATCAGAGCTAGCAGCAGGTGCCGCCCCTGAATCTACTCCAGCACTCACAGCATCCTCATTCTCAGGGTCTCCCAAATCTGACACTTCATCAGAGCCAGCATCTGTTGCCGCCCCTAAATCAGAATCAGAAGGGAGTTGAGAATGGATGTCTGCCAAGGATTTGTCCATGTTCCATCTGTGGGCAAGAGAAATAGGCATGTCTTAGTCTTCTCATCCAAAGAGGGAACTCTTTGTCATGACACATTTTCAATTGATCGTGGTGAAGCAGGGACGTACCTTTCTGATTCTGTACTCTGTATAATGGAGGCTTGCAGTCTATTACCAAATAAGGTCCTGTCCGTGGTGGGCGCAGTTTTTTAGTTTGACCAATTTTTGTCGATGAATCAAGCTTGTACACCACATCTCCTGGTTAATATACCCGTTCTTTCAATCTGAGATCATAATCTCTTTTCTGCTGTAATTGGGATTTGCTGATATTTTCCCTAGCAAGATTATGGGCTGTAGCAATTGATTCTTGCAAATGAGATATCCTTTTTTTCTGGTGTCATTTTCAAGAGTTGGTTGGTTCCCAACACCAAGTCTACAGATTGTATTAATTCTCTGCCAAACATCAGCTTATTGGGTGTGTGACCTGTGGTTCGGTTAACAACAGAATGTAATGCCATGGCTAGTAAAGGCAATTCTCTGTCCCATTCTAAATTTTTGTTTTCTATGTAGCACCTTACCATTTGTAAAAGGGTACAGTTATATCGTTCAATATGTCCATTTGATGATGGATGGTAAGGTGTGGTGCGTTTTTGGCAATTTGTAAGAGGTCACAAAGGGCAGAAAATAAATTACTTTGAAAATTAGAAACCTCATCGGTGAAAATTTCCAGAGGGCAACCAAATGTGACAATAAAATGCACCAGAAACTTTTGTACAACATTAAATGCTTGTTGATCGGGCAGAGCAGCAATCCCGACCCATTTGGGGAACTGATCGACCATAAGCAAAATATACTTATTCCCACTTGCACTGACATGAAAAGGTCCTAAAATATCAAGACGGACACGCTCAAGTGGAAAACCTACATGAAAGGATTTCAATGAAGCTCTTGCAAAAATGGTCGCCTTCTTATTGCAGTTGCAAACTGCACATGACCTTACAGAGTTGATACAATCAGATGCCATGTTATGCCAGAAAAATGATTTGTTCAACCTGGAAAGAGTCTTATCCTGTCCCAGGTGACCAGAGGATTTCAGATCATGACACAACCACATTACTTCCTCTTTCAATTGCATGGGGTTCACTAAAACTGAATAACTCTCAGAAGGCTTTTCCCAGAAATAGAATAAAACACCTTTTTTCTGATTGAAGCTGATCTTTGCATAACCACAAAGCCTTAATTCCAGGACTCTGAAGAAACAATTCTGCTTTACTGGGAGTGATACAACCTTCTTTCTATAACAGAACATTTTTAATATTAGGATCTGCCAGTTGAAATTCTCTGATTTGGGCAGGGGTATAGGCATCAAACCAAAAGTCATTTGAAAATGAAATAGTACTTTGAACCTTGGCTTCTGAACAGTTATCATACTCAGAATCAACTTCTGGAACAGATACAAGACAAATAGCCAAAAGAATAACATCGTCAACATCTTCGTCGAACTGAGACCAGTGGGAATGAGCTCTTTGACAATAGTGACACCCTTTACAAGGTAATGATTCCAAGGTAGATCCAGCTGAATAACAATCACAAGGTTGACTGGACAAGGGTACACGAGAGAGTGAACTGGCGTTTAAGTGTTTTTTACCATCCCGATGTACAATTGTCATGTCAGACTGTGAGAGCTCCTCAAGCCAACGAGTCAACTGTCCTTCAATATGTTTGAATCTCATGAGCCAAAGCAATCTACCATGATCAGTTCTCAAGACAAAATGTCTGCAAAGAAGATAGTGCCAAAAATGATGACAGAATTTCACTACTGCCAACAGCTCCTTCCTAGTTGTACAATACTTTCTCTGTGGTTTAAGTAGGATATGACTGGCGTAACAACTTACTTTTTGCCCAGAGCCTTCAATTTGAGAAAGTTCTGCACCTATAGCATTGTCAGAAGCATCATTGTCTAGGATGAAAAGTACAATTGGAGAAGGATATGCCAATACTGGTGGTGAAATCAAAATTGTTTTCAATTTATCAAAAGCTACTTGATGGTGGGGGCTCCATAAGAATTCTCCCTTCGAGCGTCATAATTCAAACAACTGTGCAGTGAGTTCAGCAAAGCCTTGTACATGATCAGGATGGTAATTAATGAAACCCAAAAATGATTGTAATTGTTGATGAGTTTTGGGAACCGGCCAGTTCAACACTGCTTCAATTTTGCTTGGTGAGACCGAGACTCCATATTTGCTAACCTTTTTACCCAGAAACTTGACTTCCTGTTTAAACAACTCACACTTTTTGGGCTTGAATTTCCAGTTTGCCTTTCGAAACCTTGAGAACACTGTTTCCAAGTTTGTAAATGCACTTTCAAAGTTTTTGCCAAGGACGATTATATCATCCAAATACACAAGTACTTCCTGCCAAGTTAAACCACGTAAAACAAGCTCCATAGCCCGCTGAAAAGGTTGCCGGTGCATTGCATAATCCAAAGCCCATCCTGTTGTGTTGGAACAAACCATATCGAGTTATGAAGGCAGTCTTTTTTATGTCTGATGGATTAAGTGGTAACTGGTAATAACTCGAGGCCATTTCAAGAGTCGAAAAGAATTGAGTGCCATAAAGTGTATCACGACAGTCTTCAATGTTCGGGAGAGGAAAGCAATCTTTAACTGTCTTTTCATTCAGGGCCCTATAGTCAATACACCACCTAACTGATCCATCCTTTTTACGAACTAAAACTGGGGCCGAAGCCCAATCAGAAGATGAGGGACAAATTACGCCTGAATCTAATATCTTTTGCAAATGTTGCTTTTCTTGCTCTTGAAAGGAAATTGGAGTTCTACGAAGTTTTTGCTTCACAGGTGGATCATTTCTTGTATTTATCTTATGGGTCACAGCTGAAAAACAACCCAAATCCAAATCATGTTTTGCAAAAATATCACTGAAATTGATGAGAAGCTGCCCAATTTGTGCAGATTGTTTTTCAGACAAATTTTGTACACTCCGATTAAACAACTCTTTTAAATGATCAGGAATCCCCAATTTCAGTTTTTCAAGAACAATATCAGAATTACAGCTTTGCGACCTATTGCTAACAGAATCTACAAGAAAGACTGACTTGACATCATCCTCAGAAGGGCTGATAATAGAACTGGCTGACTCAGCATTTCCAATATGCAAACCTCTTTTAAATCTTACATATTTATTGGTGTCGTTTATCACCTGCATGACTGACTTGTCTCCCTTACCTAGTACAGTTGATGCCAGTGTACCTTTATGTTCGGTAACAGGCTCAAAGACAAAAATATCTGGCAAAGACACCTTTAATTTGACTGACACAAATCCACATGAGTTTGGGGGTATAACAACACCTTTAGTAACCTCCACTCGTGAAACCCTTGTATCTGAATCAACAACACCATCATTAGTCTTCAAAGTAGCAGAAATTACCTCCTCTCCAACTTCAATGGTGTTATTTTTCAGATTGAAAATACAACTATTGTCTGACAGAAAATCCAACCCAAGAATGAAATGGTCTGCAAGTGGGGCAACACAGACATTCCATTTGAAAATTTTAGATCCCACTTGCATTTCCACGTTAGAATAAATTTTCCCCAAAATTGGTAGCCTTGAAATGCCTCGAAGACGGACATATGAGGAAGGCACTTTGTCAGAATAGCATTGTAAAAAGTAATTTTCATCCATGAGGGTCAGCATGGCTGCTGTGTCAACAATAGCTGGGGTCACTTGGTTGTTAACTTTAATATTTACAGTTATTGTTGATCCCTCAACCCTTTTCACTACGATTTCCTGGAATTCATTAGAATTTACAAGGCCCTGTGAAACCTGGGCCAAGTGTTGGCCTTCACACTTAACTCCTGTTCGTTTAACAAATCTTTTGGTTCACCTTCAATTTTACAGATTTAGGAAGTTCATTCTTGTTGACTATTCCAGACTCAGCCTGGGGAGTTTCCTCCCAGGAAGCTGAAGATTTGGGAGATAAAGGTTTTCTCCAAGATTCAGAATTGGGCCCAAAATGTCTAGGTGAGCCAAAAGATCTTTGTGGTGGGGAAGATCTTACTGATGGTTGTGGAGACCTCACTGTTGATGGGGGAGAGCGAGAATTCCCAAAATTGCTGTATGGCGCATTTTGATACTGATTTTGCTTTTGAAATTGTCCTCTGTAGGGACTGTTTGGCCTGAATTTTTCAGAGCTTTTATTCTGAATTTTAGTACCACATCAGTGAGCTCTCCAATTAATTTCCTCATTTCTTTTACCTCATTTTCTAAGTCAATAGGATCTGTAGTGACTTGGTCAATTTCGTAATTATTATAATCTGGTTCATTAAATGACACATGACACTGTGCATAACCAGAAGCATAACCAAAAGATCTGTAACCAAACAGGGACCGATGATTAGCAATTGAAGCTTTGACAAATTTCAATGCTTCATGAACTGTACTGGGCTCCTTTTCCATTACCGATTTAGCCACTTCCTTATCTCGGCAACCCCTTAAACAAGCTTTTATAGAAATTTTGTGAATTGTGTCAGTGTCACTCTTTTTATAGCCATCAGCTGTAAGGAAATGTACCCTTTGAGAGAATTCCTCTAATGTTTCAGTTTCCTTCTGACGGTCAAATTGTAACTGGCGTCTGGCAGAGACAGGGGCCTCTTTGTGGCTAAATCTTAATTTAAGTTCTTCTTTTAGTGTTTTATAATGATAACCTAGCTCCATAATGTTGACATATTCAAGGGCAGTATCTTTCAAACAGTCAATTAGTCTGTTTATTATTTTCTTTTTGTCCCACCCCCTTCTATGTGCAATGCGTTCAAACTGGAAAATGAACAGTTCCCAGTTTTGTGTTCCATTTCCAGAGAATGTGGGCATTTTAGGATGGAGAGGGCTCTTGCTTCGATTTCATCTACGATATCTATGATGTGCATTGGTGTATTCATGGTTAGATTCATAGGAGCTAAAGCTTCTACTTTTATGTGAATGTTCAGATTTTTTTATTGCCAGATGTTTTCGAACTAGAATCTGAATATTTCTTGTGGTGCAATTTTGAACGTGATTTATGCGTACTGTGAGCATGCTTAGGTTTGTCGTCCATTTCAGAATCTGTCTCAGTTTCATTTAAATACTTATGTCTGTGGTGTGATTTTCTGTATGATTTTTTCTTTGTTTTTTTTTATTTTAAATCACTTTCTGAAAGTTCAACTTCAGAAGAATTTGCAATGTCACTAGGTCTGGTATGTCTTGGGCTACGCCTATCCGAACGTCTCTCCGAATATCTGTGATTTTTAGGAATTACATTTAAGATGTCACTGAATGAGTCTTGCTCAGTTTTTTTATGTTTAATGACCTGTCAATACCCTTTTTATCTTTTTTCAAGTTCATCACAGAATTGTTTATACTTCTTATTAAATTTATCTATTTTTTCTTCTGCCTTTTTGCTGTTTGAAACTTGGACATCTACGTCTTTTTTTATTGATTGTGTCTAATTTGTCTTTCAATTTTGTATTATCATCCTGCAGCGTTTTGTGTTGGTGAGGAAATCAAATTTTTCTAGAACCTGTTTTTGAAAGATTTCCTGTTTTTTTTTCTTTCTTCAGTTTCTGAAGATTCAGGACTAGCCCCTCTTAAAGTAATCAGTTCATTTACAAGCCAATGAGACCAGGTCTCAAGTGCAATCTCAGTTTCTTTATGTAAATCAGAGAGGTCTAACCTTTTGCATCTCGACATCATATTAATTTGTGGGCTTTAGCATCACCAATTTTGTCCATTTTTTAAAATTGTTCTGCTGTTGCAGTTTGGACATTTATTTTTATCATGACTGCAATAACCAGTGGATCAAGTGAGAAAAATGTGCTGTTTGGAAACAAAATGATTGTGTGGACAAAAAATAAATAAATAAAAATCCACCACCAATGTTAACTCAAAAGTATGTGATGATCGATAATCCAGTTGAGTTGCAAAAAACAACAAATTTCAATAACATTTTTGTGAAAATTTTTACAACAAAATTTTTGATCAGACAAAGAATCTTTATGAAATTGTAAGGTGTCATGCTTATACTCAATGATTTATAGAATTGTCTATCGTTTCAGGAAAAAAAACAATTATTCCCAAAAATTTTATTATCGTACGTGACACCAATTTCCGGTCATTGTTTATCTTGACAACGGCGGGAAAATCGGATTTGAAACAAAAAATAATTCCGAAAATAAAGGATCAAAATGTTAGAATATTGCCTTCAAATTTAATATTTCTTCATTAGAGAGCAATTATAGACCTTCCAATGAAGATTTTATGAGAAAAATATAGTTTATTTGCATATTTCGGTTTATTGACGAAATTCCGAGATTGTTGACAGTACATATTTAAATCCCCGTTATTCAATTTTTATCATCATCGCCAAATGATGCAATGTCGCATCATAAATTCATTATACTTGATATAATGAGAAATAATTATACCTTCAGTGATTCAACAAGGAGCAAAGCTCGCAGACTTGGAAGAAGTTTACTTCTATCTTGTAGCAAAGGCTGTCATTGAATGAATCTATTTCTGTGTGCCTGCCTCAATCCAGTGGTTAAAGGGAGGTAATGCTATTTTTCCTCTTCAGGAGTATCTCCGGATGACACCTCTCACCGAATGGACTCTCAGATGTTCACCAGAACCACACTATAAGACCTCCCCATTGATGCAAAGTGGTGGATATTGTTTTGAAAGGTAGAATGATGCAAACAAAAAGCTGTATTTGATCATGGAAAAATTACAATGGATGGCAAATTGGATCACAATAAAACACGATGTTCTCGAAATTATGCCCAGCTGTCTGAATTTCAGGTTTCTGAAAGTTTGAAGAAATAATATTATGAAATTTCTTTTCACGAGTGGAGTGAGTGAATTATTTTTTTTCATCTTTCTATAATTCCTCCATATGTTTTGTTCTCCATCTCTTGGCAAATTTACAGTTATAATCTCGGATAAAAAGTAGATCTAAAACTATGTTATCGTGTCAAGAAACTATCAACCCTCCAGGTCGTGCTCAGGAGAGACGTCTCTAGAATTTATCAACCCTCCAAGTTGTGATCATGGTAGACGTCATAGTGGGATAAACGACTCACAAAATCAATGCACATTAGTGTTTGATAAACATTCAGTATTTTATAGAGTTAGTATTTTGTTTACTTTTCTTAAGTTTTTTTTATTCTTGTTTGATTTGTTTTTCTTTTCTTTTTTTTTTGTTTTTGCTGCTTTTACGTCTTTTCAAATGTTTGGAACACTTTTCATTAAAAACATTGATTGTCTAATACGCCCAACCACGCATTAATTACAGCTGTGAAAGTTCACACAATGCACTTTGTGATGTTTATTTGTTTATTTATTGGTGTTTAAGGTCACATACTTATGCACAATGGCTAATCGTGACCGAATTTTCTGATAGCTGTGCCTGTTGTGTTTCAAGGATGTTTATAATTTTAGATGAAAATTCTTTTTCCAAACCAGAGGTTTTTTTTCATTCTATGAACTCTCAACATCAACCTATTTATTGCGACCTCTTTTTCGACATTTCAGTTATATATTTCAAAATAAAATGTATATCTACAATTATTTTACGGACTTAGTAAATACGATGTTAGTTATGATGAAAGTGCAAAAACAATCAAATTAAATTTCACTTCTGGAAGTCGTATGTATATCATAACCTCTTTATCAACTATGGTCTCAAATCGAAAAGTGAACAAAAATTCGAAGATCAGACCTCAAATACCAAACATATTATGTCATTAACCCTTTACGTAACATGAAAAGCAGACAACACTTAAACACAAAATAAATTCTTGAATAACTAATATTTTTCATTTTTTGTCTCAAAAACATAGGTTATGACCCCTCATTTGAACGAGCTCGACGAGCTCATTCCAATGGGGGTCAAACCTAGGTTTTTGAGACAACAAATGAAAAAAATAATGAATATTAATTGGCGATTTTTGAGAATAGCGCTAGCCAGTTTTGGACCGCCAAATCAATAAAAAATATATAAGATCAGACTACAAATACCAAAGATATAGAGCTGAACTGGTTAACCAAGTAGTCAATTAATCAATGATCGACATCAAAAAGTAATTGATCGATTAACCGTTACTTTTGAACAACTGTATTATAGTTGTCAACAAAAGAACAAACCTGCTCAAAAACATGCAAACATTGTCACACTGACTCACATCAGTTATATGAGACAGAGTAAAGCATGAAAGTTACTTGCTGACATACTTGTTTACTTGCATGATCAATATACATGTACTGTATCAGTAGCTGCAAATGGTCATTCTTAACACTTTCCCCATTGTGGGTACCAGACGATACTTGCAAAATAAATTCATGAATTACTAAAATTTTTCAATTTTTGTCTCATAAACATAGCTTATGAACCCCCATTGGAACGAGCTCAACGCGCTCATTCCAATGAGAGATCATAAGCTACGTTTTTGAGACAAAATTGAAAACATAATAAATTTGAATGGAGATTTTTGTATATAGGCCAAGTCAGTTTTGTTTGTTACGTTGGGTAAAGGGTTAGTGCTGTAAATGATCAACGGTATGGCAGTTATTCAGATACTTATTTGGAAAATTGTTTAATCAGTTAACCAAGGTCAATCCACGTGATTAATCGATCACGAGAACACCTTAACCGTTTCAGCTGTACAAAGATATGATGTCATGAAAGTTATTGCTATAATATTTTAGACAGCCAAATCAATGAAAATGTGTACTTGACGAGATATGATGAGGCCAGTTGAGACAGAGGTGCTAAAAGTCACAAATATAGTCCACGCCCCAAAGACCAGCAATCGACGTGTTTTTCGTGAACTTAAGTCTTAAACTTTCCTCCTCGAAATTTTGGAAACATATTCTCTTTCAAACACCCAATTTAAAAATTGTCGTTCCGACGGCAAATTCCAAATTGATATGGCCTGTTTCTGGGATGCCCCTGTTCAACCAACGTCCCACAACTTTCGGTTACGTTCGGGTTTCATTAAATGTTAGTGTGTTGTAAATAAATTTAAAAAATTGTATTTCTTTTGGATTTCTTTTCTTCCAAACCCATCGATTACATTCCTAAACCCCCACAACAGTACAAACCCTAGCAACAATGTCTGATCACGGCTTCAAATGAATGATTTTTAGAGTGGACAGCGGAATTTTGTTATACATTGTCCCAAAATTGTTATCTCTGTGACCTTAATGCCCATCAAAATTTAAGTTTCACTTCACCAAGTTCAACTCTTATGACACGCTAGAACTCGTGGTCCTAAATTCAAATTTGATAAAAAATGAAATTGGACGTCATACGTTGGAATAAAAGGAATAATTTTGGAAATGCAATACTGCATATTTTTCAACTTTGTCCCCAAATTGACGTATATTAATACCGTCAAAATTAAATTTCACCAAATGGAGTTGAAGTTCTAGGACGTTTTAGTACTCATGATCCCAAATTCAAAGGTAAAAAACCTATGAAAATCCGACCTCAAGCACCCTAGATATCACGCTAAGACCACCAAAAATATTTTTTAATCACATAAGCCATTTTGGGCAGTTTTCATTAAAAATGGCATCTTCTGATTTTGTAGCTCCTTTTTTATAAATTACACAGCTACCAAACTTCACACACTGTTTTTCTGGTTATTCAAAATTCTGCAATGTATTTTGTTATTTTAATTTCAGACACCAGCGGCTAGTGATGCCAGTTTTACATTATTGATATAACTTTAATTTTTAACCTCATTTTGAGCCTGCGCGTTTTAAATTTTGGGGATATAATCTCCACAAAAAGCATATATAACGAGATCATGCCATCCTATGTACGAAATTCCACCCATTAAGTCTGAATGGTGAGGTGACGTCATAGAGGATCAGGTTGTCAAAAAGTTAAATGAGTGATTTTCATGAAATTTTAGTATATTGTACAACACTATGAATAGGAGATATCTGTTTTTTTTTTAGTTTTTCGAATTTTCTCTAATTTTGGTATTCTAATGCCACTTTAAATGTTAGTATATGTTTGTCATATTTCATTCAAAGTGAGTAACGCCATTTGCTTTATCAAGTGACTTAGTGCGTTAAACGTGGAATACACCCTCCGCTGTTGTTGCTTTGACATTTCCAGTGCTTTGATGGAAGACTTCTGGAAATTCGGTTTACGATTTCAAAATCAACTAGTTGAAAGATGCACTTGTTTCATTTGTATGCACATTAACGCCATATTCTGAATGGCAAGAAGTCAAATGTGTACTTGACGAGATATGATGAGGCCAGTTGAGACAGAGGTGCTAAAAGTCACAAATATAGTCCACGCCCCAAAGACCAGCAATCGACGTGTTTTTCGTGAACTTAAGTCTTAAACTTTCCTCCTCGAAATTTTGGAAACATATTCTCTTTCAAACACCCAATTTAAAAATTGTCGTTCCGACGGCAAATTCCAAATTGATATGGCCTGTTTCTGGGATGCCCCTGTTCAACCAACGTCCCACAACTTTCGGTTACGTTCGGGTTTCATTAAATGTTAGTGTGTTGTAAATAAATTTAAAAAATTGTATTTCTTTTGGATTTCTTTTCTTCCAAACCCATCGATTACATTCCTAAACCCCCACAACAGTACAAACCCTAGCAACAATGTCTGATCACGGCTTCAAATGAATGATTTTTAGAGTGGACAGCGGAATTTTGTTATACATTGTCCCAAAATTGTTATCGCTGTGACCTTAATGCCCATCAAAATTTAAGTTTCACTTCACCAAGTTCAACTCTTATGACACGCTAGAACTCGTGGTCCTAAATTCAAATTTGATAAAAAATGAAATTGGACGTCATACGTTGGAATAAAAGGAATAATTTTGGAAATGCAATACTGCATATTTTTCAACTTTGTCCCCAAATTGACGTATATTAATACCGTCAAAATTAAATTTCACCAAATGGAGTTGAAGTTCTAGGACGTTTTAGTACTCATGATCCCAAATTCAAAGGTAAAAAACCTATGAAAATCCGACCTCAAGCACCCTAGATATCACGCTAAGACCACCAAAAATATTTTTTAATCACATAAGCCATTTTGGGCAGTTTTCATTAAAAATGGCATCTTCTGATTTTGTAGCTCCTTTTTTATAAATTACACAGCTACCAAACTTCACATACTGTTTTTCTGGTTATTCAAAATTCTGCAATGTATTTTGTTATTTTAATTTCAGACACCAGCGGCTAGTGATGCCAGTTTTACATTATTGATATAACTTTAATTTTTAACCTCATTTTGAGCCTGCGCGTTTTAAATTTTGGGGATATAATCTCCACAAAAAGCATATATAACGAGATCATGCCATCCTATGTACGAAATTCCACCCATTAAGTCTGAATGGTGAGGTGACGTCATAGAGGATCAGGTTGTCAAAAAGTTAAATGAGTGATTTTCATGAAATTTTAGTATATTGTACAACACTATGAATAGGAGATATCTGGTTTTTTTTTAGTTTTTCGAATTTTCTCTAATTTTGGTATTCTAATGCCACTTTAAATGTTAGTATATGTTTGTCATATTTCATTCAAAGTGAGTAACGCCATTTGCTTTATCAAGTGACTTAGTGCGTTAAACGTGGAATACACCCTCCGCTGTTGTTGCTTTGACATTTCCAGTGCTTTGATGGAAGACTTCTGGAAATTCGGTTTACGATTTCAAAATCAACTAGTTGAAAGATGCACTTGTTTCATTTGTATGCACATTAACGCCATATTCTGAATGGCAAGAAGTCAAATATGACAGATGTAGACAAACAGTGGGCTGTTTCCATGTTCCTACTTTAAAAGACAAGTGGTTTCACAAAAATAAAAAAAAAAACATTCATTTCGAGAAGGGCTCATTCGTTTGCAGCATTAAATATCAAAAAGGCCATAGAATGTTTACACTTCAGGTCACTTGGGATCAAATCTGTGTAGCGTGTCCATTGTCGGGGCCACGTGGCAGTCTACACAGTGTTACCTATGTGATGATGTGACTGTTATTGCAAGCTTGAATGAACAGCACGGCAGGCAGCTCTCTCCTTCTCTCTCTCTCTCTCTCTCTCTCCCTCTCTCTCTCTCTCTCTCTCTCTCTCTCTTTCTGTCTCATTATAACAGAAAAGCAGACAATCACTTATTTTCTGATCCAAGCATAAAACAGCATCTGATATAAATATCTGCATCATAGGAAAAACTTAATAACTGAAGAATATGTATACTACTCAAAGTTTGCTAAGCACCAAATATTTGACACATCATTATGAAATTTGTTTGTGATATATTTGCGATATTTCTGGTGGATATGATTGAGAAATGTATTGAGATGGTCCCCACTGTTTACATTAGCTCTCTTGGCAGGCATAATTTTCGTGATAGTCATGGAAAGCATGTACTCTTTGATTTCCATGATGTTTTCGTGTACTGTCTACATGTACCTGACATGTGTAGGGTATTCAATCTTCAGTTCAACACAAACCCTTGTGCTTTAATGACTGAATATGGCAAATGCAAATGTAAGAAGACATTTGCCTGAAGCCGAAATGTGGTGGGCTGTATGGATGGTGGAGCAAGGGACTACCCACCGTCAGGTTGGTAAAGCCCTTGGTGTGCACCATACGGTGATCACCAGAGCTTGGCCAAGATTTCAGCAGTATGGCACACCAGTAAGACGGCGTGGTGGAGGCAGAGACAGGGCAACATCTGCAGCTGAAGACCAGTTTTGATCATTCAGTCCGTATGAACCACTTTGCCACAGCAACCCAGCTTCGCATTGATCTTCGGAATGCATCCGAGGCAAATCTTTCGACGCAGACTATCCGGGCGAGGTTGCACGAGGGTGGTCTCCGATAGAGAAGACCATGTATTCGCATTCCGCTGTCCCAGAACCACCGCCAGGCACGATATGAATTGGCCATGGATCACGTTGGATCGACAAGAGAAGATTGGCGACCTGTCATTTTTACAGAGACAAGGTACTGCCTAGACCACACAGATAGGCGTTCAAGGGTATGGAGAAGATCAGGAGAGCGATTCCATGCAGCCAATATTGCTGAGAATGACCGCTGTGGTGGAGGGTCAATCATGGATTGTGGCGGCATCAGCAGGGGTGGACGTACATAGCTCTGTGTCCTTGAACGTGGTACATTGACTACACAGCGGTTTTTTTTATGAGATCCTGGATGTCCACGTCAGATTGTTTGCAGGTGCAGTGGGTGATATATTTATTCTGATGGACAATGCCAGTCCTCATGTTGCCCATGCTGTCGGAGAGTACCTACAGAGGGAGAGGATTGAGCGTATGGACTGGTCAACAAGATCTCCTGAATTCAATCCAATCGAACATGTCTGGAATGAGTTGCAGCTTGCAAGTTCAGGCCGTCCAGTCCAGCCAAGAACTGTCCAGGCGCTTTGTGTCATGCTGGTCCAAGAATTGAATAACATCCCACAAGGGACCCACCAGGAACCCGATTGGGAGCATGAGGAGGCGTTGTCAAGCTGTAATTAACAGTAATGGGTCTCATTCTCGATATTCAACCCATAATTTCCTCTTTTACCAATAATATCCATTTCCAATGGTTATCGTATTCAAAAACGAAACAATAATGTCAAGCACAAATGAAATCTTAATTTCTGTACTTAAATCATTAAAGATATAATTAAATAAAAAAATATGCACTTTTCATCACAATATTTCAAGTAAAATGTAAAACAGGTGGCTGGATATACTTGGTGCTTAGCAAACTTTGAGTAGTATATGATTGTTTTTACTATACAATATGTACCAAATGATGTACCAATGTCTGTAAATAAAAATGTATATACAAACATATATATTAAAAAGGAGATTTCTCTGTTTATGACTGTTTATGACTGTTTTGATGATGTACCTATGTCTGTAAATAAACATGTATGTAAAAAAAATATATCAAAAAGGAGATTTCTCTGTTTATGACTGTTTTTGGATTGAATGTGTTTCCTTGTTCACTATGTGGAATGTCGAGACTTCTTTGTCAGCTCACGTATTCAGCTGTTGTTGTGGTATATGCAGGGAGAGACTTCAGCCTCAATAGCAACATTTATTTTTACTTTAAAATGTTGTTCCTTACAACATTCACTCACCAATTTTAATATTCCTGACGGCTTTAGCAACGCCCACGTTTTTGACTATTATGGAACAAATGGGGTATTTGTTGGCATGCTGGTCTCAATTAAATTACATATAAGTAATTTGCACCATTTCAGATTATCAGTGTTATTCGATGTATTATCTGTTGCAGAATCAGAGTCTCGGGATTATATCTCAATAACCATCTTATTACATTTACAGATCATTCGGTGATTGCTGTTTTTACATCTTATGGCCCATGTTTCCAGCTCCTACATGACACTTTTGTCCCTGATTGTTAGCGAATAACCCCAAGAGTACACAATTTTCAGTTAGCACGGTCGAGGTTGATGCCAATGCATTCCTCTGACTGACCGATGAACTGACCCGATTCAGCTATGCCATGGAATAGTCACCCTACCAATAACATCACTTCTTTCTGAAAGTATCATAGTACATATGTTCGAATGCAACAAACTACAAACCATATAAAAAAGGTTTGTAATTCAAAATGGAAACTAACTGAAATATAATAATATACAAGTGGAATAAAAATATTAAAAAATGGCAAGTTTAGTGATTACTCGATTCTCCAGTGTGAAGTTCAATTGTGGGATTTCAATATGTAGCATAGATAAAATAAACTTTGTAGAGTTAGCAGCATTGTGGAATTGATTGAAACCGTCACAGGGTCAACGGCAGGGATACGATATAAGACGTACGATGGGGGTAAGTGAGAACAATGATTTACTAAAGAACCGCGTCTAAGAATTCCTCGTGCCTGATCAAGCACACACCGTAGTGACGTGTTGTACCTCGTATAATCACGCAAACCACCCGTGTATCATGCGATGACACTACATGACTCTTGTCTTGATGCAAGAAAAAACAGTGTTGATTTGACAAGATCTCAGAAATAAGAATACATGAGTTGTCCATGACTGAAGCCAGTGTAGGTAGATTCAAAGCAGAACTGTGTGGCATCACAAATCAAACAACTAGCTCTTGCAATCATAAATATAAAAGGATTATAAGTATGGCAACAGATAATTATACTCACAATTCGTTATTACAAATTGTTGTTTTTTTCTGTAGGTTGATCTCACAGTGCCAATGGTTGTTCAAGGCATGAAGATACGGGGGGTAAACGAAAAGGCCATCTTTTTTATCAGTATATATCACGGCGTTGCGGTTGACAGACTGAAGATGTACAATGACGCATCAGGGACAAAAGTACGTTTTGATTTTCAATTTAGTAACCCAAGTTCTGGGTCAGTGACATGTATGGACATCAATGCTAGTCGAGGAGTATAATGACACATGTGGGTGTCTGATACAATACGCATTTGCGATATGCATTCACCACCCCTTTCCTCACCACTCACCAGGATGTTGAAGTCAAAGTATGGGTGGAAGGCATGGCTAGTGAATTTAAATACATCCGAATATGATTACCACCACAGACATACAAGGGAGATTGCCTGGCTGTTAATCAGCTGTTTGAATCATTAAAAGATATATTTTTTTTGCGGGGGGGGGGGGGGGGGGGGGGTGGGGGGGAAACTGGGACATTTTTGGATCTCCTATGATAATGCCCTACCCCCAGGCGAAGGACAGTGAAACAACCTACTCGCGTGAGCAGAATAGCTGTTTAACATGGAAATACAGAATACACAGCCTTGGTCCCAATTGGTATGAAGAGCGCCTTGTTCTCCTGTGTTAACAGTACACGCTGAACGTCACAGAGAATGGGACTATACCGGTCGGATGGCTTGTTGGCGATAGTGGATACCCCTTACGCCCTGAATTGATGACACCTATAAATGACAGGTCTACACCAGGTGAATGATGCTACACAAGAGCACACGTCAAGACAAGAAACCCCACTGAACGTGCATTCGGTGTGTCGAAAATGCGATTCCGATGCCTTGATACGTCCGGATGGACTCTTCTGTATTTACCTGGTAAGGTGTGCAGCATCACGATTGCGGCAGCGACCTTGCACAACATGTGTGTAATAAATGGACTGCCATTACCGGATGAAAAAAATCCAGTGGATGATGACATGGGCGCCGTATACGAAGGCGGAACAGGACAAACCAGTGCGATTGTTTTGAGGACCTGTCTGGTGGAAAAAAGTTTCACATAAAGTAATAATTCTATTGAAACAATTTGAATAGTTCCCGTACGTTATATTGGGTGATTGGTTCATTTTGCCCAAAATATTATTACATTTTTCTCAACCTCCAATCTCTCTTCTTCAATTTCGAGCCTCTTCTCTTCAGTTTAGAGCATCCTCTCTTGCAGGTCCAAAATGGTCCTCCGTTTCCTTGATCGATCTGTGTTGGAATCTTCTAACGTTGGCTCCTCCTCGCCTTCATCTTCCTCGTTCTCAATCTCAGACTGCCCAGTGGTATCTGAACATGTATAAAATAAACCTTTATAATGAGCAAAAATAGAGAGCGGCTTTCGCAATCTTACTATGTACAGTACGTGGAGAGTGGATTGTAACTTAACCACCCGTGGAGTGGAGTTATCACCCAAGCTATAACTTTCAAATTTTGTACATATCGACAAAACACACAAGAAATGTTTCAGCCAATGGACCTCCGGGTTTAACCCGGAGGTCCATTGGTTGAAACTTTGCTGGTGCTGGTTATGCTTTGCAACATATTTGCAATTATTGCTCGGGTGGAATCTACACTCTGCGGGTGATGTAGTGATAATACACTCTCCACGCACTGTATGTAAATTAAGGGAACAAAGGTAATAACAAATTGAACTCCCACAGCCCCTGGAAGTTGATTTTATTTGTTTGTTTCTTTGGTGCTTTACATCGCTTTCAACAACTAAGGCTATATCGCGCCGCCCAGTTTTAGCGGAGGATAAAAGTCCCCGCATTACAGCTAATTGACCCATTCAATGAGGTATTCGCACTTGTTGACCCGCGTTTCTAAACCACCGACCTTCCGCGATTAACTGGCAACTCCACCAGATAACGAACACAAAGATCAAATGTCACTATCTTGAATCGAACCCCAGTCCGACAGCGCTGGAAGGGTAATGAGCGTCGTTGTCAGATCCCTTACACACTCGGCCACCGAGGCCCCCTGCAAGTTGATAATTGAAGTCCAAAGTATAAGAATGTGCTGCGAATCTGATTGAAAGGGCAGATAAATTATATATATATACTACTACTCAAAGTTTGTTAAGCACCAAATATTTGACACATCATTGTGAAATGTGCTTGTGACATATTTGCGATATTTTTGGTGGATATGATTGAGGAATATATTGAAATGGTCCCCAGTGTTTACATTAGCCCTCTTGACAGGCAGACGTTTCGTGACTGTCATGGAAAGCATGTGCCCCTTGATTTTCATGATGCTTTCGTGTACTATATCCATGTACATGACATGTGTAGGGTATTCAGTCTTCATTTCAACAAAAACCCTTGTGATTTAATGACTGAATATGGCAAGTGCAAATGTAAGAAGACATTTGTCTGAAGCAGAAATGGGGTGGGCTGTAGGGATGGGGGAGCAAGGGGCTACCCATCGTTAGGGGTTGGTGAAATGTTTCGAAGCAGACTATCCGGCCAAGGTTGCATGAAGGTGGTCTCAGATCGATAATACCATGTACTCGCATTCCGCTGTCCCAGAACCATCGCCATGCTCGATATAAATGGGTCATGGACCACTTTGGCTGGACTAGAGAAGATTGGCGACCTGTTCTTTTTACAGATGAGTCAAGGTACTGCCTAGACCACACAGGTAGGCGTTCTAAGGTATGGAGAAAACCAGGAGAGCGATTCCATGCATCCAACATTACTGAGCATGACCGCTTTGGTGGAGGGTCAATCATGGCCTGGGGCGGCGTCAGCAGGGATGGACGTACAGAGCTCTGTGTCCTTCAACGTGGTACATAGACTGCACAGCGGTATATTGGTGAGATCCTGAATGTCCACGCCAGATTGTATGCAGGTGCATTTGGTGATAGATTCATTCTGATGGACGATAGTGCCCGTCCTCTTGTTGCCCATGCTGTCGGAGAGTACCGACAGAGGGAGGGGATTGAGCGTATGGGCTGGCCTGCAAGATCCCCTGACCTCAATCCAATCGAACAGGTCTGGAATGAGTTGCAGCTTGCACTTTCAGACCGTCCAGTCCAGCCAAGAAGTGTCCATGAACTTGGTGCCATGCTGGTCCACGAATGGAACAACATCCCACAAAGGACCACCAGGAACCTGATTGGGAGCATAGGAAGGCGTTGTCAAACTGTAATTAACAGTAATGGGTCTGATACTCGATATTGAACCTATACCAGTTCGCTTCGTCAACTTTTTGGCAAATTCCATGATTATCGTATTCAAAAGCTAACAAATAATATCAAACACAAACAAAATCTTAATTTCTGTACTTAAATCATTAAATATATAATTAAATAAAAAAATATATACACTTTTTATTACAATATTTCAACTAAAACGTAAAACAGGTAGTTGGATATACTTGGTGCTTAGCAAACTTTGAGTAGTATATATATATACCTTCTTGTGTGGTAGGCTGGATGTCTTCCGTGTCTAAACCGCCCATGACACCTTGAATTCGGGTGGGCCCAAGAACACCAGCTGTTCTGTCATCTGAATCTGAGATAGTCGATGTGGACGGGCCCTCTCCGCCCGTGGAACTACTGTCCTTTTTAGTTTGAGAGACCCTCTTCTTCATCACGCTTGTCATGTTCGTCCACCGTGCCCTGAGTGTCTGATTGATTCACAGCATTCACATTTCTCGTTATTTCCTCCCATAACAATATATTTTTTGCATTCGTGACCGTGCCCTTAAACTTTGAGAAAAGTACATTTTTATTTTTGGAGACTCCTTCCGTCAAAACTTCTATTTCTGCAGTAGCGAAATTTGGATTGCACCTTAACATGTTGGTTGCGTCGGTGGCTCTAATTGAAAGGCTTCCTTTCGAGATTGCAAAAGCAAATATTCCGCACGACTGATTTGGTGGAGTGCGATAATTTCATGTTTGTTAATGTAATCCTTATTTTGCTAACCATTTGACAATGAAGCCAGTGCTTTTCAGTTGAACTCGGATTTTTGGAGTTTGTTCTATAGGAATTTCGATATCTGACTCAGTTATAGGCAAGTTTATTTGGAAACAACTAGAATGCAGACAAACAACAAAAAAGAGGAACAAAAGTAAGAAAGAAAAGAAAAAAGAAAAATGAAATAGGAAAAATAAAGTACAAGATGAACAGAAAAAAAATTAAAAAACGAAATGATAAACAAATACATTCCACCCCACCCCTATCCCCGTTGCGCGTTTCTATTGTGGTGATAGGAGAGACAACTCTACTTATAACCTCCACATCAAGCAGCTTCAAACACTCAAAATCCAACTTATCTTGTGCATAACTACAACATGAGGGCACTAACCAGTCTGGGTAAAGTAACATCTCAACTAACTACATAAGAAGGTCTTAAGTCCTTTTCCCGTATCACGTTCCTGAAAAAGAAATATCACAGCAAAGTTGGATCTTAACTCTTAGATTTCACACCGTCTTAAGATGATCTTATGACATTGCTTCATGAATAGCGTCCCTGAACAAGAATTAATAAGTCACCAGCAACTGATACTCTGAACAAACTATACACGTGAAACTTAATTAAGCACCCCCTGTTATTTCGCAGTGGTGTTAATAGGCACTGGCATTACTTTCATGCTGTCTATCAGATGACCAAAAGTGATTGTTTGCGGAAAGAATTGTCTATTGACAAATGAAAGACAACACAATGATGAAAATATCCAGTATTTTAATAGCACCAATTACACATATCTGTCACTAATGTTTTTGGTGGATAATGTTCTCTCAACAAGGATGGTGCTGGAACGGTCCATGATGAAACAATGCCGGTAAGTACTGATAAAAAAAAATATAACTTATGATCTCCGCAACACAATAGCAGTGTCTGACATCAAAAGCGAGTGTATTCACCACATGCCTGGGTAACAGCCTGATACCCCCCCCCCCCCCCCTAATTCTACCAGTGAGCCTTCAAATACGGTCGAGAGGCAACTGCTGCCACTCCTCCTGCAATGTAGTTTCCAAATCGGTCAAATTCTGTACAGGCGGATGCCTCGCTTGCGCACGACGTCCACAAAAGTCCCAGATATGTCCTAAGATGTTAAATCGCAGGTCAAGGTTGCGTGTGTCGTAATAGCATTGTTCCGAAGGAATGATCACACAGCATGTGAAAGATGTTGCCTTGCATTGTCGTCCATGAATACAGTGCGAGTAGCCAATGGGTTGTTGTCAAAATGAGTCACAATAACCAGACTGAGCATGCCCTGATGTACTGATGGCCATTGAGATTCCCACGTACAGTCAGTATATAAAGTTTACAATCAGGAGAAAGGCATCCCCATATAATTATTGATCCTCCACCATAAGGAATGGTAGGTCGGATGTTCCTGGGCACGTAAACAGTAGTTCTATGCCTCCACGCTCTCACGCGACCATCTGTGACGTGAAGCAGGAACCTATTCTCGTCTTACCAATTGACTCTCCTCCATGTTCTGAGATTCCAATGAAGTCGTGTCATAAACCACTCCGAACGTCGTCTTTGGTGCTGATTGTACATAGCTAGATGATTGATGACACTTCTGACCATCATACCTAGTGCTTTGAGACGCTTTCGGACAGTTCCGTAGCACAAATGCCTGTTGGAGAGCCAAGGGCATTTTAAAACTACACTTGAAGCAAAGGGTTCACGCCTAACGAGGCATGTCAGACTCCGATCTTCCAAAGGAAAGATCTTTCAGGGTTGTCCGGGCATTGGTCGGTCCTTAACATTGTTGGTTTGTTTATATTTTCGAACAAGTGTTCTCTCGACATAATGACTATAGGCATGATGCCATCCAATAGCTTTGAATACCATGTTAACGTGTATTGATAAAAGAAGTGACAAAGTTTCTTGTTTCATACCCAGATATTGCATGTGGATGGTAGTGTTTCTTGTGACATTCGTGGGAAGCATTCTTCACTTGGACGAGAGGATGTGTTTCGAGTACACAATCAACCAGAAACATCATGTTTCACTAGATGAAATACACTGTAAGACATAGCAATCAATCGTTAAACATAATAATCAGTAATAGCAACTTCATTGTCATGAAACATTTCAGGGGGTGCTTAATTAAGTTCCAGGTGTATATGTATCAACTGAGCCAAGATCAAGTGACCAAACTCAACGAGTTAGTACGACACCAACAACATTTAATTTAAACAGATACATATCAACAGGGCCCGGACCTAATGATATATATAAAGAATATAAAAAAATAGCAATTGGGTAATTATGTTTCTAATCTTAACCAGCACACACCCATCAATAACATTTTGAAAATGATTATGATTATTAAAAAAATGCTTTTGCCAGAAAAGAACATGTAGTGATCATCTTCTTTGATCTGTAGGAGGCATATAATACAAAGTAGAAGTATGGGATGTAAAGGATATTTTTTAACATTGGGTTGAAAATCTTCTGGGAGACTTTGCTAACCAAACAGGCGCGCCCAGAAAACGTTTTAATTACATTAGCGGGTTATGCAATTTGGCATGCATGCAAAAGCAACTTCCTTCACATCATTCATCATCTGTTTGGATTGATAGACAATTGTCTTATGCGTCACTCAACATGGGCTTACATCTATTTAGTTTATACAATTTTTCCATCACCCATCCATTGTCAAATTGAAAATGTCTACCACCCTTCAATAACGACGTTTCCAGCTCAAAACTAAACAGAAAGAGGAACTCAGAGGATAAATTGACCCACTGTATGGGGTAACATCATCACATTCACCCTCTGGAGACCTTATTCTGCAAATGTCCGACTGGTTATTTTCAGGCCTGGTTCCTGGGATGGTGTATTGAAGTCAAGACCTCACATCTGGCCATATATCCACAAGTGTGTCCATTTGGTTTATGTTTCATGTTTAGCACATGATATGCCTGTATAAAAACGTCATAATAACAAGACTATTCTAGTCTAATTTATTTTGTTGAGTTAGTGATTTATTTATCATTTAATCACTGCAATTAAAAACATTGACCCTAACATGAACAGAACACTTGATGCCAAGTGAGTGTAGGTAAATGTTTTCTGTCTCAACTGAATAATCAAACGTGCGTTTCCTACCCTCAATGCAAATATTTTGGGGAAATACTCACTTGTTCTAAGATAAACCACAGTATTTGTGGTGTATGGTGAAAATGATTGGTCAGTTTTATCTTTGCTTTCATACATTTTACTGAACATCTGAAAATCTATAAACTTATTCCAACATATTGCACAAAACATTGAATCTATTACTTAATGAGAAATCCACCTATAGCCATAAGCACTAAGTGTAGTGGGAATATGTTCTGCCCCTCTCCTACTCTGACAGTGGTTGTTTCATATATTGCTTGGTTTGGCACTATCCTATCTGAACTACCAGAAAGATGCTTGGTTTGAAAAGAGCAGTTTATTTTTTCCCAGACAATTTGTAATACAATGGGGTTGTACCTGCAAAAAGTAAAAACACTTGAAGATGTGGAAGGGGCGTCTTGTACCAAAGTGTAGTGCATGGTGAGAGCAAACTTGCCTTCAGCCAAGGCCAAACCGGCTCATACTGTGTTAGAAATTTGGGGAGTTCATAGTTACAAGATGTTGTTATGTTGTGCTTTCCGGGTACATTGGCTTCATGCACCTGTAAAACTGTTCAACATGAAATAATCGTTGTTGTTGAAGTTGTGTTAATAATCAAACAAGCAAAAGTGCAGTTGGAAACCCCACTGTCGTAGTACTTCTGGCTTATCTATGAAATAAACATTGTGTCCCAATTTGAAAATTATTAACTTTCCACATAATTTGTTTGTAATGTGTAGCCACTTATCTGATCACGTGCTTAGTGTTTCACTTCTATATTTTTCAGATGTTTAAAGTCAGTTCTGAAACAACACACTTTACCACTCTATGGCTTTCTCATAAAATACTAGCAACGTTTGTTAGGATTCGATTTTTGGAATATGACAGAGTCACTTGTTTGAAAGTGGAATTTCTTGGTTGTCCAAAACAAGGTGAGAAACTTTTTCAGTCATTTGTGATCATTTACTGTAGATAAAACATGGATAGAAATCATATATTCGCTTCTTCCAAACTACTAGAACCAACTAGTTTTTCTAAGCTGAAAGATTTTTTGGAAAACAGTGCACTGAGAGTTGTGAATGTATCATTTGCAAGTATTAGTAGTAGAAAGGATTTTTGGAAATGATGAAAAATGTTAGCATTTATATTGATACTCAAGTAATTTTCTGTATAAAATGTAATGTTTCAAGAATTTAGCAGGACATACACAAAACGACACGCATGTATGCATGCATGGATGGATAGAACGAGAGGCTTTTTATCCTTCTGTGATGACACAAGTGCCATTTCGATTAACCCACTCACACACGCGTGTCGTTCAGTGTTTACAACACGTCTTCACGTCTATAAAAAACAATTACATGTATTTGAAGATCACTCAGCAATTCTACAACTGTCAATAGAAAAGAACACATTTTATCGCCAATCAAATTTGCGAAGGGAACCCTTGTTACTATTTTGTCACCTGATTTCCAATGTGTTCTATGTGCCTTCTGGCACATAGAACATATTGGAACATCGGGGACGATTTTTAGCTATCGCCACCGATTCTAATTGTAACTGCGGTGCACAGTTTGTAGAAAATTCAGGTGAAATTTCGCTTTTTTTGTAAAAATAGTCTGTCAACGATTTACGTTCCACACAAGTGTGCGGAACGGAGTTTCATTTTCCGCATGCTTTAGAGTTGCTGTAGATGGGAATTTCATAGAACAAATGTTTTCTTGAGAAGAATCATGAGCTAGAGACATGGAAAGAGAATAATGCATCTGTTCAGTAACACTCACACAGACACATATAACCAAACCACTCATGTCGTTGAAGGATGTACATTTAGGATATTGATGCTTACCCATTGAATTGATGATATCGTCATTTATTAAAATAGTTATACAAACATATTAACACATGCAACATATTTGACTGACCTTGGTGTTTATATTCTAAAGTCTGTACAGCGGTCATATCCAAGTTCCGACGTTCTGCTTTCAAGTCATGTATTTACAAGGACGCCAAGCTGTGACAAGAAACAATGCGCTGTAACGTAGCCGAGGACCCAGTGTAGTACACCAATGAAAATAACACATAGGTTACTATAAACTATACATTCTACATTTTGAGAATCTGAGACACATTAATAAGCGGGGTTTGATGGATTAGCCGATAGTTTAGAAATATATTTAAGTGACAGTTTAATAATACACTTGTCAAGAAAAGGCAACCAAGCCACTCTCTTGGCGACGTTCTGAAGGCACCCATGCTAATTCCTATACCACTATTGTGAATTGCATCAGGTGGTTTGAGGTACGACTTTCTCGTGGAACTGTCCTCCATAACAACACTCACCCACACAATGGAATGTGGTCTCTCCCACACAAGTCAGTTTCTACATTCCATGAAAAATCAAGGAAGATAGAAGGGCATGTAATTATAAGATCAATTGATGTGAACGAACCACATGATGGATGCAGATACGTGTCAGGCCCATCATTTAACAAACACAAGTCATATTTTAAAATCAGTTCCTCCACTGTTTTGCCTTTGATATCAACAAAAATGTATTACATATTTATTGGTGTTTTACGCCACATCAGCAGGAAACGCTATATTCTGGCGACGAAACGTATTTATTTAAAAATAGGTCATTATCTTCCATGATGAAAAAAATGTATCGAAATGTGAGGAATAAAAATAAGGTATGAACACAGTAATGAGATAATGAGACCAGTTGTTTAAAGAATGCTATGAAAGTCAACCCGTTGAATGGATGAGAATTTAAAATTTACAATTTATCAAAAACGGTTTTCTTCCCTACAGTTAAAACTAAGTCCTGCGCACAAATAGCACGTTGATATGCGCTTTAATGTACGCGTTATGGCCCAAGTAAAGCTATCAAATTATGTACATATGGCCTGTGCACAAGCAACGTTTCATGTGTTTGCTATGAGTAACCAGGAGAACCTGCCGTGCTTTGGATGCCACTCGATATGGCAATTGCGCGCAATTCCAACGCGCAATTAAGCCTAGATAAGCGCACTATTGGTGACAGGACTTGTAGTTTTAACTGTAAGGAACGAAAGAGTTCTATGCGAATTTGTATTGTAAAATAGATCTCGAAGATTCGCAACATGAACATACTGCCGTCTGATAGATGAAAATGGGTACAATTAAAAAAATTATGGTCCCCTGACAACCACTGCTGACAAGAAACACGTATATTACCATTTAACAGAAAAAAACGCGTTAGCCTTGTATGACCGATAGGACATCGTTTCAGAATAACACAATATTTCCTACAAAGGTTACCAGACGGATACTTACCAGTAATAGCAGTTCGGGAGCCAGGGGGGTTGTTATTTGTTCCTCCATCCCATTCTGTCTGCCACACACATCGGATGTATTTACTGATATATGGTTGAAAATCGCTGAAAGGAATTTTAAAGTCATTGAGCGGCTTTGTTAATTCTGTTTTGCGACAGTGTCTTCCCTGGTGCTACCGAAAATACCAAAATGGTCAGGTAACCAGCAAAAGATGATATCAAATCTGTCATGCAGGAGAATAGTCAACTTCCAACGAAGTTCCAAAATGAGCGTGTTCTTCAACCTGGGGTTGCGTAAAGCCGGCAAAGAGGAAAGAGAGTCGGAAAAACTCGGGTTCCGTTCATCTCCATTCTCGGTGTGTTCAAGTTTCAGGTGTAAAGCTTTAACTTTAGTTGTGAAAATCGAACTTTTTGTGGTATTCTGATTGAGATGACCTGGTCGTCAGTAACAAGGGCTGACGATACTATGTCACCAACTTTAGATCCATCTGTATATTTGCACTATATTTACACTCAATTCAAGATAGTTTTCCTCAACTTTTGGAGGAGGCACAGTCCAAAATGAAACTTGGTTTCCTTAGGTACCAAGGAGGAATGTGCGGCTTGCATTTTTCCTTTATGAAATCAGATTAAAGGGTTACGAACTCCCTAGGAGTTTTGATTCAAATTCCCAATAGAGGAATATGATTCTCAGAATTGTACATTTTGATGATCTGGTACACAATAATAAGCGGGGTTTGACGAGTCCGCCAATAACTTAGAAACATACTGAATGACAGCTTAACCCTGTCGAGAGAAGACTCCCAGCCTCGACAAAATTTAAAACCATTTCCGAGTTGTGTCTAAATATAGCTGAAGTTTGCATTCGGTGGCATTCATATTTTTGCCGCTATAGCAAAATAAAAAAGCATACAATGAACAATCAAGCCATTCTCAATTGCTTCGATGATGCTTTTGATTTTAATTGAAAAAAGGGTATCTGATAAAACAGAACCCTGAGGAATTCTCAATCTTGCTGGTGATGATAAGATACTGTTGACCCGACACAAACTTGAAAGTGACAGTTCTTTAATAAGTTTTCAATCCTACTTGACCCCATATTAAAATGGACTTTAAAATCCCAACCTTTTACGTTGCATCATATGAGTTTTGCAGGTCAAAGAAGAGGGCGACCACATGTTCCTTTCTGGGAAATGTATATCTTATAAACACTCCATGTCGAACCAAATAATCCACGGTCCTTCTCTGGCTTCTGAAACCAAAAAGAACATTTGTGAGCAGATGTTTTGTTTCCAGAATCCAGACATGTCGATCATTGGTCATCCTTTCCAACGTTTTGCGCAGGGTGCTTGTTAGGTCCATAATTGCTTGAGTTGCTCTGCTCTTTGGTGTGGGAATTACTATTACTTTTCGCCAGGAGTGTGGAAACTGCTCTGTGAACCATATATCATTGAAAATTGAAAATAAAATTTCAACTAGTGATTGTGGAAGTTTTTTTCAAAATTTATTAATGTATTTCATGGGGTCCAGCAGCACTATTATTTGCTTTATGTAAAGACGTACTTAACTCTTCTGTAGAGATAGGTTCCTTGTAATCCTCTAAAATGTCAAGAGAAAACTTTGATCTTTTGTTTTTCCTATTGCCTTTTGATACTAACGAATTCTGTATTACAATTTTCAGATGTCGAATATTTTGAAAATGTCTGATTTTCTTTCATTGTAACTGGTGTGCTGTTGTCTACATGTGTTTATGGTTGGTTCCATTACTTTACCTACATGAGCCTTCTAGCGTTGTAGAGTGGTAGTCTGAGTTTGCGGTGTGTTCCAGGGTGCAAGTTCTGCATGGTGGAGATGGGGTGGTAGGGTTAGGTAGGTAAAGTGGAGTGGAGTGGAGTGAAGAGCCCTTCTATTCGTATATTTGTCTGGAATTAGCTTCTGCAAAGTGTAACCAAGGTTTTCGACCGTCCGGTTTTATCACACAAATACAGAGGTATGTTCGGTTTTGGTAATAAAGTAACAAAATCACTGAAATACAACAGATATCTGTATTTGCTGTTTAGTGCCGAACGGGCGGAAATCTTGGTTACACTTTGAGGCAGCTAGTTTCTGACAAATGCGAATAGAGGACCACTCCACGTCATCTACCTACCCTCCCCACCTCATCTCCACCATGGAGATGTTACACTCTGAGACACACCCCAAGCCCCGACTACAACTCAATAACACTCCGATACTCATGTATCGGGAATCTGATGCACAACAATAGAGTATCATGGACAATGCATGCACAGTGAAAGCCCTGACTAACTTCTCGCAATTTTCGAGCTTTTTTTTCTCGAAATATCACGTATGTCCAAAAAACCTGCAATACTGGCACACTTTAGACTTCTCGCTAAAGTGTGCTAGCCTACCAGGAGACGAGAAGTGACATTTTTGGGCCGGAAATCGAATGAAAATCGGATTGCTAATAAAAAGACTACGAGGATCCATCCCATCTTTTCGATGAAATCGCGGAGATCGAGCAAAAATAATATCTTAGAAAACATTAGAAAATCTATAAAAAACCGAGCTCGACCAGTTCTGTCCCACTCCAAGAATTCACTGCACCTTTTCCCAAGATGACAGTGATGGCAATTAAGATACCTCGAATCCGAGACGAAAAATCCCAAGATCCAAACCATGTATTTTTTTACTCGGCTTTTGAAGTGTTCCCTCACTCGATTTCATCGATTTCACCGAGATCTATCTAATGCGAAATTACACTTCGCGACACAAACAATACGTGTAATTTTTTGTCGGTATTCTCGAGTGTCTCATGGACTGAGTTAGTCCATTTAGTTGTGATCTTTCGTATGTGGAACACTAGAAATCATCACACAATGCAAACTACGTGCATTTTTCCGTTTGCATTTTGCAGTGTTCTTATGCCTCGCGAGGTCGATTCGGTAAAGAATTGTGGGATAAGAGAGGAGACTTCCCCCTTCCCTGAATTCGAGCGGTTGCGGTTCTCTCTGTGTAGTGTTTCTTCAAAGGATGTTCTCGATTCGGCAGAAATTTTCAACCGCGTTGCATACGGAATGGTGAATGCTTGAATCTAAATGGGAAATGTATTTATTATTTGTGCTTAACGCCACATCCGCAGCTAAGGCTATATCGGGCCGATGAAAAGTGTGTATTTTAAAAAAAGATCTGTATCTACCATGAAGTAGTTAAAATGAGTCTTTGAAATATGAAATAAGAGTAATAAAAATAGAGTGGACACCGCAATGAGAGAATGAGTCCAGTTGTTCAAAAAATGCTGTGTAAATCAATAAAAACAATTTAAAAATTTATTAAAAAGGTTGATTACTTTTAAAAATGAGAAAATTTTGTGCGTGTTCCTATGATAAAATAAATCTCGTAGAGATCCAACTGTGAAATACTGCCTCCTAATATGATTAAAGTTAGTACAGTGTAAAGTGCACCTCTGACAACACATGCTGGCAAAGAACACACTCTGGTCGCATATTACCCTTTAACAAAAAGGAATATGTTAGTCGTGTATGTCCAATATGACATCGTGTCAAAATTCCAGGATCTTTTCTACAAAGGTTAATTGACGGATAGTAATCACAAATATGTGGTCGGAAGCGATGGAGCTTGTTATTTGGGGATCCACCTCAATCCGTCAGCCACACAGATTTGATGTATTTATTGATATGTGGTTTAAAATCACTGAACGGAATAATTTTAAAACCAGAAGGGAGCTTGTTTAAAGCCTGTTTTGCTGCACTATCTACTCTTATGTTACCGGATATACGAACATGTTCTGGTAACCAGCAAAACACGATACCATATTGGCCAGCCATGAGAAGTTCCAAAATAGGAAGGGTCTTCAACCTCGGGGTAAGTAAAGCAAGCAAAGAGGAGAGAGAGAGTCGGAAAATATAATCGACTTCCTTGCCTGAGCATTCTCAGTGTGTTGAAACGCTATTTGTAATGCTTTAACATCAGTTGTGAAAATTGAACTTTTATTTGGTATTCTGATTGAGCTGACCTGATCACCAGTAACAGCAGCTGATGATACTTTATCACCATCCTTAGATCCGTCGTTATAGCGTTGTGTATATGCACTGCACTTGGCCTTTTTCTCAGCATGTTTTTGTTTAAATTCCAACAAATTTGTCGCACACGTTTTGAAAGAAGCAGGGTCCAAAATAGCAGGTTTTCTGAGATGCCAAAGAGGAATATGTGGTTCACGGTTCTCTTTTATAGAATCAGATTCAAGAATTAACGCACTCCATATGGGGCTTAATTCTAATTACCAATGGAGAAGTATATTTCTGGTAGCGGTTAAATAATTTATTTTTTAAGGATCTGAGACACAGTTATAAGCAGGGTTCGTCAGATTAGCAAACAGCTTAGACACATTTTGGAGTGACAGTTTAATTCTGCGCTTCTCCGTAGAAGGCTCCTCTTCTTGAACAAGCATTCAGTCTATTGGTGGTGTTCTAGAAGGGCCTAAGCTAATTATAATACCTCTACATGTAGTATAAAATTGCATCGAGTGGTTTGAGATACCACTTTCTGGCTGAACCGTAAACCACACGACCATAATCTAATTTGGATCTAACAAGTGATCTATACAGATGAAGTAATGTTTTGTGGTCAGCACCCCAATCAGTGCCACCAGCCACCTTAAAGAGGGTTAAGAGTTTTTTTTACATCTCACCCTTAGTTGATTTATATGAGAAGTGAAATTCAGTCTGTTGTCAAACAACAAACCTAAGAATTTCACTTCTTGAACAACTTTAAACTGACTGAGACTCAGATCTGACAACTACTGCTACAACATTTCAGAAGAGTAGAACACGACAAACTTTCTGTCAGAGATTTATAAATACACCGAGGTAGAGATCCGACTATTACGTGTCAACCAACAGGATTAAGGTTTCCATGAATATCTACGTTTCTGAGCGGAAGATAGAGATATGCTTTTCGAACAAGAGATTCGTGAAAGTAATTTGACAGAGCAGGGATCTGACTTTCACGTGACAGCAAACAGGGATATGATCGTGATGAATATATACGTTCCTGGACGCAAGAGAGAAAAATGAATTTCGGACAAGATTCGTGAAAGTAATATGACAGAGCAGACACCCGACTATCACGTGACAGCTAACGAGTATGATCGCTATGAATGATTCGTTTCTGCACGGAAGATAAAGAGATACTTTTCAGGCAAAAGGTTCGTGAATGTCCTGCGACAGAGCAGAGATCTGACTACTACTACTACACCATTTCAGGAGAGTAGAACGGGGCACATGCTCGGTAATAGATTCGTGAATGTACAGCGATATAGAAGGTATGTTACAACCAGTAGTGTATAAATTTACCAGTAATGTCGAAATCGACCAGTAATGTCGAAAATATTAACCAGTAATGTCGAAATCAACCAGTAATGTCGAAAAAATCGACCAGTAATGTAAAAATCTGTAATGTCGAAAAATTAACCAGTAGTGTCTAAAGGTGACGACCAAAATGACGATTTTTCGCAAAAATTTAAATATTTTTTCGAGGTTGCTCAAATTGTACTTTTGCCTATATTTATCGACTTTTAACCATTTTCGAGCAAGTTTAAACACATTTACCCCAGTAAATATGGAATTTTATGTTTAACAATTATTTCCCTCTTTCATATGCACAACATATCCCATCCTATTTGCTCTCTCTCTCTCTCTGTCTTTCTCTCTCTCCTCTTTCTCTCTGTCTATCTCCCCTCTCTTTCTATCCCATGTCCCTCTGCCTTTGCCTCCCTCCCTCTCTCTCTATCTCTCTCTCTCTCTCCATCATTCTTTCTCTTTCTCTATCCCCCTCTCCCTCTGTCTTTGCCCAACTCTTTCCCCATCCCTCTCTCTCTCTCTCTCTCTCTCTCTCTCTCTCTCTCTCTCTCTATCTATCTATGCCCCCTCTCTCTATCCCCTGTCCCTCTACCTTTGCCCCTACCTCTATCTCTCCTTCTCTCTCTCCCCTTCTTTCTCTCTCTATCGCTCTCTCCCTATCCCCTTTTCCCTCTGTCTTTGTCCAACTCTCTCTTTCTCTCTGTCTCTCCTCTCTCTCTCTCTCCCTCTCCCTCCCCCTCTCTCTCTCTCTCTCTCTCTTTCTCTATCTCCCTCCTGCCCTCTCTCTCTCTCTCTCTCTGTATAGATAATGAATTGATACGACGCTGAAATATTTAGTCTAGTATTAGCGCTCGCACAGACAGACATACAATCACACATGTAGACTGGCAAGTGTGTAGGCAGACAGGTTAGCAGCATCCAGGCAGACGGACAGAAATCCAGACAGACAGATAGCAATGTGGCGTGTGGAAAAATAACCCCTAGACGTGGATAGACAACTGAATGACGGAAAGATAGGCAGACCTACATACAGAGATTGATTGGTTGGTTGATTGATTGATTGATTTCGTTTACGACATTAGTTTAAAGCACGCGCACCATACACGTGTCATTTCGGCATGTGGCTTTGCACACGAAGTCAACGTGCACCTGGGATAAAGTGTCATTCCCAAGGACATAACTTAACTGACCTCGTCAGGTATAGAACCCGGATATTCATCAAATTGAATTGCGAGGCAATTTCTCGATTGAGCTAATAGTGCTCCCCACGTACATTCGGGTACATGCGGGTGACGCAGACTGACTGATTGATGGATGTAGGTAAAATGACAGGTAGCAAATTGGTAGAACTAGATGATAGACATGTAGCAAATATCGGGCAGTGACTGACATTATAATAGTCAGTCATTAAATCACACGACCGGGGGTGTCATCGGGGGGAGGGGGGGGGGGGGTATACCCCCGTCGGCAAGTGTTAGTGCTCCTCATTTTGGTCGTCACTTTTTGACACTACTGGTTAATTTTTCGACATTACGGATTTTTACATTACTGGTCGATTTTTTCGACATTACTGGTTGATTTCGACATTACTGGTTAATTTTTTCGACATTACTGGTCGATTTCGACATTACTGGTAAATTTATACACTACTGGTTGTAACAAGGTATCTTACTGCTGTTACTGCATCATTTCAGAAGAGTGAAACATGACAAACTTTCAGTATTAGATTCATAAAAATACTGAGATCAGACAACTATATAACTACGGCATGTCAGGAGAGTGGGACATGGCAAACTTGTAGCATGAGATTCGTAATGGCAATGTGACTGTCACAGTTTGACAGTCACACGGTATGAATAGTCATTAGATGTTCGAAAGACTCGTCGACTGAGGTAAAAAAACGAAACCTGCAAATTCGAAGTGGGCAATCCCGCAGCGGCAAGTCAGTAGCAAGTATAACAAAAATTCAAGACAAAGAAAGTATTCATTCATAAACTTCTCTCAGTATCAGTGGGTAATAAGTCGATTAAACATTCGTGACGGAAACACAAACAAAACTACCTTTTAGCAGAGAATGACTTACTCATCAGATTTACAGCATACAGAATAATTCAGATTAATTTAATGACTAGCGATAAAATCACTCAAATAACTGAAGTCAGACGAAAAGGATGAAACTAACTTGCTTACATGTTCACAAAAAATATGCTTACTATTTTCTTGCATCCTCAGACAGGCTAGTCCCCCAGGGATGGTCTATCTACTAATACGGGTTGAGAACTTTTATTTGATATGTGACATGCCTAACTTTAAATAAAGATAACTTTTTGACGCACTTGCCCCAACATCGCTTCTCGGGTAGGGTCGATCACCTCATATTCGAAAACACGCCGAGACCTTTCTTTTGATGTTTCACATGTCTGCCTTCCTGAAACTAAAGTTTTGCCCACACCACCAAACCACGGGGAGGGTCGATTACCTCATATTCGAGCGCTGCAAGCCGAGATCGTTCATTTGATGTAGCACGTGCCTACTTTCCTAAAACTTAGGTTGCTGACGCCTGTGCTACCCCCTCCACATCCCGAAAGGTAGATTACATCATATTCGAACTCTACACACCGAGACCTTTCATATGATGTAAGTATTAGGACAGGGTCTAGACGACCCCATCTGGTGGTTCGCATTTGGTGGTTCTCATGTGACGTCATACCGCAATGTATTATGGGTATCACGTGGTTGTCATGGTAACCCATGTGGGCGGCCATGTTGTGACGTAATTGCCATGGTGATGGGTGATGTGATTGCGCATGCGCAGCTCGTGTTGTTAGGGTGATACGTGTTTCCGTCGTCCATTTTGTATGAAGGGGCCGCCATCTTTGTTTCCATGGCGGCACGTGCTTGCTATGTTACCCAAAGGCTTCTTATAGGGCCAATAGGTCTGTAACAGGTATGTTCGATTGACTGGGAGTATTTTCTGGAACGACTTCCCTGGATAATTACCCAAATGAGCCCGAGAATGGGCCTAAATCACCGGAAACGATTTTATTTGATATGGATTCCCAGCAGAATCCTGCTTTTAACCGAAATGGACTTGCTTAGAGTAACACGTAGTGCTATAGATTTTTTAAAAGGTCGTGTTCGATTGTAGTATTTATGGCTCTACATAATTACACAAATAATCCCGACAATCCCTCCAAATCACCAAAACCCATCCCAAAACTACCGAAAACTACCGAAATGGACTTGGAGAAGCCTCATTTTGTTTTATGAAAGCTCCAATTTTGTTATTCCGGGTCAAAATCCTCGTCTTACCTCTGTTACGGGTCTATCAGCACATGCAGCAAATTTAAAACATGCAAAATGTGCCACAGCACATTCAAAATGTGCCAATATGTGCCTGTGTGCAAGTGCACAATGTGCGCACAAAACATGCAGCACATGCGCACATACTGGTATTTACGGATCAGTGGGGACCAGTGGTTGAGGACAAGTGCATGGGGACTAGTTTCTTGGGACTATTGGGGAACAGGCTTTGAGGACTAGTGGGTACCAATGTTTTTGGACCAGTGTCAGAAATATTGTCTAACCACCATCTCTTAACTCAGTACTAAAGTTTCTGATACCAACTGTGTTACCGTTTGCAGCCAAGATCTTGGCTTATTCCTCCGCTCCTCTATATCCACCCCAAACTACCGTGAGATGTGATTGTACACAATGTGCAAATAGCACATGTAGCACATGCAAAATGTGCCAATATGTGCCTGTGTGCAAGTGCACAATGTGCGCACAAAACATGCAGCACATGCGCACATACGGGTATTTGAGGAACAGTGGGGACCAGGATTTGGAGACCAAGACTTGATGGACCAGTGTTAGGGGCCAGTTGGATGTTGGGGGGGGGGGGGGAGGGGGGACTAGTTAACAAATAACAAAAGAATACATGATATCCAATTCATTTTATTTCACTATTCTCAGTTGTATTTTGAATATTAGCACATGACAGTTCAAATTGTACAAAGTCAATACTCTAGGAAATCCTTATCGCCAAGGGCGTCTTTGAATGGTGTGTAGTTCGTTGATTTTCGATCCTTTCTTCCCCACCTTTATAAAACAAAATGAGGCTTTACCAAGTCCATTTCGGTAGTTTTGGAGTGGATTTTGGTGATTTAGAGGGATTGTCAGGTTTATTTGGGTAATTATGTAGAGCCATCAATACTCCCATTCAATCGAACACGACATTTTAAAAAAATCTATAGCACTACGTGCTACTCTAAACAAGTCCATGTCGGTAAATACCGGGATTCTGAGGGGAATCCATATCAAATAAAGTCGTTTCCGGTGATTTAAGCCCATTATCGGGCTCATTTGGGTAATTATACAGGAAGTCGTTCCAGAAAATACTCCCAGTCAATCGAACATACCTATTACAAACCACTTAGCCCTATAAGAAGCCTTTGGGTAACATAGCAACCACGTGCCACGATAGAAACAAAGATGGCGGCCCCTTCATACAAAATGGACGACGGAAGCACATATCACCCTGACAACATGAGCTGCGCATGCGCACTCACATCACTCACCACCATGGCAATGACGTCACAACACGGACGCTCACATGGGTTACCATGACAATCACGTGATACCCATACTACATTGCGGTGTGACGTCACATGCGATCACCCAAATGAGATCCCCAGATAGGGGACGAAAACACCCTCGCCTACTACTGATGTATCACATGCTTACCTACCTAAAAACTATTTCTTTACGCCTTTACCTCCCCCCCCGCCCACCCACGGGGTGTGCAATCACCTCATATTCGAACTATACACGCCGATAACTTCCATTTGATGTATCACATACCTACCTCCCTGAAACCTAAGTTTTGAAGCCCTTGCTACCACCCGCCCACCGGGCAATTACATCATACTCGAACTCCACGCGCCGAGACCTTTAATTTAATGTATCACACTCCTAGCTTCCTAAAACGTAAGTGTTTAGTGCCTTTGTCCCAACCCCACTCTATCCCAGGATGTGTAATTACTTTCATATTCGTGCTCTCCTTGCTGAGCCTTTTCATATCTTCATAAAACATAACTGTTTGACTCAACTGCTCCACCCAACCCCTTGGGGAGGGTCTACCCCCTCATACTCGAACTCTACACCCCGATACTTTCCATTTGATGTATCACATGCGTAACTTCCTAAAATTTAAGATTTTGACGCCCTTGCCCACGCTCTCACCCCTCGGGGAGGATAAATCAGCCCATGTTCAAACTCTACACACTGAGACCTTTCATTCGATTATCGCATGCCTACTTTCCTAAAACTAAAGTGCGTGGTGCCCTTGCCCCAACCCCACTCCTCCGGGAGGATCGATCTCCTCATATTGGAACTCTATGCGATGAATAGTTTCATTTATGGTACGACACTGTATAAAGGTACTGGCATCGGTAACTGCATGTTGCTTCACTACAAACTTAAGCAGTCCACCAGCTGTCCACAGATTTGTGCCGTACAGGAAACCTGTGATTCGCGATGCATTTGGTATTTGGTTAGGGTTGAAGTCAGGGTATATGATCAAGTATAGTTCGTCAATTCCTCCACAAAATCATTGTGTTGGCTGCCGCTGGTAGGTTAGAAAGATAGCATCAATACACTGTACATGTATGTCCTACAGACTCTTGCCTTTTTTACCCCGTCAGCCCATCCTAACTCACCTACAAGATGCCATAGAATCTAAGTTCGATTCTAATGGTCACGCCAAGTGTTCTAAGGATGGCTTTATATTCCTGTTTTGTTGTATATTGCATGAGTGACCAAAAACACATTGACAGCATTGTGTCAGGGAGCTACCCCCTTCACATCTACTCAAGGTTGTGAATATGATTGAGATTGTCACCTCAATAACCCATGCTGAATCTCTATAAGATATTATTTGGAATAATTAGCAGAAATGTGAGTGGCATAAAGCGAAAATGTCTGAAACTTGTAAAAGTCCAAATATAGTAACCTGAATAGTAAAAACAAAGAGACTAAAGTCAAGCATATTGCATTGGTTTTGTATACTTATTGGTACAATATATATTTTCTGCAATAAATTGGAAAACAACATTTTCAGTTCATATTGTTTCCATTTTAATAAAAGCTAATTCTCGTTCCAACTCTTTTGATTGCCTGAATTCAGGAAATTGGCTGAAAATCCTCGTGCCTGAATTTGGTACCATTAAATTATTGCAGATATGAATTATTTATCTCTGGATTTTGCACAAAATCTGCTTTATTTGTTTTATTTTTTGTGAAATATGTCATTTTTGTGTTATGAGAAAAAGTGGAAAAGCAGAAACGGATCAGTAATATGACAAAAAACTGGATAATATTGGGAGGATTCATTTTAGGGGGTTGAACTGGTTTGAAATGTGTGGGCCCCCCACTAGAAAATGGATAAATATTTTTTTCTCCCCAAAACGGGGTGATGGGTGGTCTCAAGGCGGAAAGAAGTTTTGTCAGTCTGGTGTAGAGGATTTTTTTACAAACACAACCTCAAGCTCGCCCCCCCCCCCCCACCCCCACCACCGCTTGGAAAATCTGAGAAAATGCCGAGCTTGACCAGTTCTGGCCCATTTTTCCTAATATTTCAGTGAATACAATGACAATACTGTGAAGCCGGGATGGAAAATGCCAAGTTCCAAATCATGTTTTTTTACTCGGCTTTTTAAGTGTTCCCTCCCCCAATTTCATTGATTTCGCAGGGATCTCGCTTATCCAAATTACACATCGCGAAACAAAGTGTCAAAACGTGTAATGTTTTGTCGGTATTCTCGACGGAGTTGGCCATTCGGCTGTGATCGTTCGTATGAGGAATTCCAGAAATCATCACAAAATGCAAAAAAAAAACTATTTTACCCTCTGCGTTTTGCTGTGTTTTTACGTCTCGCAAGAACGATTCGGTAGAGAATTGTCGGATGATAGAGGATATTTTCTGCTCCCTCAATTCGACCAATCGCGGGTCATTCTGTGTAGTGGCTCTTCAGCGGATGTGGTCTATTCGAAAAGGATTTCTCGGATGAAAGATGTTTTCAACCGACTGGCATTTGGAATGGCGAATATTTAGATCAAGTGGGATGCGTGAAAGTACGGAAAGGAATTCGTGAACGTACTGTGATAGAGCAGAGGTCAGGCTATCACATGACAAACAACAGGACTGTGATCGCGATGAATATATACGTTTCAGAGCGGATTATAGAGATATACTTTTCAGGCAAGAGAATCGGGAATGAAATATGACAGAGTAGAGATCTGACTGATTTTACTACCTCATTTTAGAAGAGTGAAACATGACAAACATTCGGCAAGTGATTCGTATCTGAGTACGATCGCCATGACATTTTGGTGCGATTGGAACATGGCAAACGTTCAGCAGGAGATTCAGGATGGCACTGCGATGGTGTAGAGATCTGACTACGATTACTACCTCATTTCAGGAGAACGGAATGTGAGAAAGGTTCAGACAAGAGATTCGTGTATGTACTGTGACAGAGATCTGATTACTATACTACCACATTTCAGGAGAGTGGAATAAGACAAACGTTCGAACAAGAGATTCCTGAACGTACTATGACTGGGCAGAGATCTGACTATTATCAATACTACATTTCAGGAGAGAGGAACGTGACAAACTTTCGACAAGAGATTCGTGAACGTACTGTGACACAGCAGAGATCTGCCTGCTACTACTACAACATTTCATGACAGTGACACATGACAAACTTTCCGGCATGACATTCGTGAATGTATTGTGACAGAGCAGAGAGTTGTGTACTATTAACACAACATTGCAGGGAAGGGGAATATGACAAAGTTTCGACAAGGGATTCGCGATTACACTGAGACAGAGATCAGACTTTCACGTGGCAACCAACAGGACTAAGATCGTGATGAATGTATACGTTTCTGAGTGGAAGACAGAGAGATATTTTTCGGACAAGAGATTTGTGAACGAAAAATGACAGGGCACAGATCAGATTATCACGTGACAGCCAATATGACTACGACCGCGATCAATGAATACGTTTCTGTGTGCATGATATAGAGATACGATACGTTTCGGGCAATGGAGTCGTGACGTACGGTTACATCACATAAACTTAAGAAACACATACGAGCAATATGAGAAAATTAGTGTTTTTGCTAATGGACACAGCGTCATTTACCTGACACACCTACAAATGTTAAGACCAAAGATGAAATACTGCACACGAAGGGCCTTTTGATGTATAAATATTAAAAGTCACAAAAGTGAATATTTTTGTAAAATTAAATTTAGCTTGTTTTAATAGTTGACGAAAGGTGATGGAAGCACCCTTAAAGGCTGTTATCCAACGTTCAACCTTCTACCATAGAGAACCGCCACTGACACAGGCTGGTTGGATCCTGGTTTGCTAGGCCGGGCCTCTATACCACATCCGTTGTAAACGATCAGCAGACACCAAGCGCGTGGCGTCCAAATGACTAATACATGTCCCATTCGCTAGCCATTTAGAATCACACGGCCCGCGCGCCAGGCAAAACAAAAATTAAATAAAACTGAGGCAAACATACACACTATTCACAAAAAAGATTGAAGAAAATAAAAATAAATTTTGAGTAAATTTCACTTATTCTTTAAGGAAAATACCCTGACAAATTTCGAATCTAGACGCACAGTAGTTATTCATGAGAATGAATTATACCTTCTTTTAATCATTATTTTTTTTTACTGGTGTGCAACATAATATAGACAAAATCGATGGGGTACTTTTTGGACAAATCAGTAACCCTTTAATGAAAAAATCCCGAGAAATTAATACTTTGAAATGTTTTTTGTTTAATTCTCATTTATTACTTAGATAAAATAGTTAATGATTGGGATCCGATTTATGTTGGCCAGTTCACCTCCGTAGAGATCTGCGCTGGATAAACTAGTTAAAGATTGTGTCGCGATAATGTGGTATTTGGTAGTGGTACTCATTTGAGTATGTAATTTTGGTTAGGATTTGGGCGCGGAGTTTTGGAACGGAACTCATTTGAGAACGTAGAACTGAAACTATTTGTAGCTCCCCTCCTCCCGACGGGGATAGGGTAAGGGTAGTAGCTCATTTATTGTTTCGCGCATTGATTGAGCGTTCGCAACTGGTATTGGACTGAAGGTAACGCGTTAGCTTTAATGTGGAGTAGTGCTTGTTTACATAGGTAAACAAGCCCTGCTCGTTTTGGTAACCCTCCTTAAGGTTGTTGGTAAAGAAGTTTTCTTGAATGGCCCGTTGGCCAATTTATATAAGTGAATGATGCAAGTTCCCCCCACCTGAGTAAGGAGTAGTATAATGTACTGAAAAGTGTTGAAAATGGACTGTTTATATTAAATATTATATCATATTTTCTTGTTGTTTAGTTGTTGGAAACCCCGCTAGGAATGAGACCCCGCTCCTTAAACCCCAGTTTTTCCCAAACTGTGGACCTCTATGGGACCCTCTTGTTGTTTTGATCGGTGGCGGTGCACGGCATTTCTCTTTGGAGATCTATAGGAGGCGCTGCCTTTGATTAGAACTGCACCAGGCGCTAGTTGCGGTGTAAATTGATAGGGGCGGTGCTCAGGTTTGTTACAGTTTTTGGCTAGACTGGGATCCTTGTTTACTAACTCAACGTGGTCGGCCGGTCAAGGAAAACCCTAATGTAGCCCAGTGCAAGTTTATGTCTGCTATAACCCAGGGCAATGCAGCACTAGACCGTGGTCGAGAGATGATCTCAAACACTTCTAGAAAATGTGATATCATGAGCGACTTCCAGGTATATCACTCCAAAATCCAAGAATCCAGGGTAGTCCAGAATAGGTGGGACTATTCGGAGAGGTAGGGGTGGGGTGCGATTATAGATGTGTGAACCAAGCTGGGCCTAATATGGATGACCCGCAATCTGGGCCCATTTGCACTTGTAGCTCTCATATCTCAGAGAATCATATTTTTGGATAAGATATGTTGTGAATTTGCTTCATGCATCTATTCATCTTATTGCTTCCTCATTCTGACTCTTTTCTAATTTTCATTTATCTTCCTGATTTTTCTCTACATACTATCTTACTACACATAGTAGTCCTGTTGGCTGCACCCACTCGTTTCACAATACACCTTACTGAAAATCACTTGATTTTCTCTTTAGTTTAACTTTCTACTTTTTTAGTTTTGTTTTTATTTCTGTCTAACTTTTGTGGTATATGAAAACTTTTCTGCTATCCAGTTCAAGTATCCCGGGCAGAGAAGAACTCTTGCGGGAATGACGAAGTTAAGTTACTATAAGTTACTATAAACTCTTTGTCAGACTGTTGTAGTGTTTGTCGAAGAGGAAGTACCGAAGGAACAGTTAAAAAATAGGTAGATTACATGGTGTTTAGTTGTGTTTAATTAGTATTTGGAATAATTAGTATTTGTTCCAAAATACAGTGCACATTTTTTAGATATTGATCACCAACTGGTTGATGGTCACCATCTCACCAAATCACAACAGTTACAACAACTGGTTATCAGTCCTGCTACTATGCCACATATGTACTAACTACCCCAGACACCATTAAGTCACTTGAGAGTGAATGTAGATAGATTAAAACAGAAAAAATGTATAAATCTGATGAGAGGAAAAAAAGTGACTTCTTCTGGCAGGACCACACACCATCCTTAGCCCTGAGTAGATGATTTTTTGAAGACCCCCACACCCACACCGCTAAGATTCTATTTTTGCTCAATCTCCGATATTCGATCGACAAGACGGGACGAGTCCTCGTAGTCTCTCTAACGGCGATTCGATTTCCATCCTATTTTCGACCCGAAAATGTCGCGCGTCGTCTCCTAGTAAACTAGCACACTTTTACGAGAAATCTAAAGTTTTTCAGTATTGCAGGTTTTCTAGACATAGGTGATTTCTCGAGAAAATAAGGTCGAAAATTGCGAGAAGTTAACACTTTCCGACTACGGTTATCGTGACGTTTGAACGTCACACAGATTCGGGTTTTGCGACGTCAAACGCAATATGTAACAGTTGGAGTACATAATATTTCGTACCGGAGTCGCAACGCAGGGGAATGTTCGTACGTAATATTGTGTATCGTGATCGCAAAGGGTTAATAATCGCTTTCACTGTGCGTGAATTGTCAGTAAAACTCCACTCACACTATAAACACCATTACGAACAATGCAAAATGACGTACCCACATATCTCCCTAATACCACACCATATGCCCTGATTACAACCCCAGTAACACTCTAAGAGTCTTGTTTCGGGAATCTGATGCACACCATAAACACCGCGTTCACCAACAATGCAACTCACAAAACGTCGCAGATCTCCTCAATACCATACAAACAGATCTGCACCACACCATTAATGACATACCGAACTTTGAGAACATGTCGACGGACATCGACACTCTAACACTCTAAACCACCCAGCGTTTTACACAGCTCCTACAACCATCGCATAACCAGTTCGCGAACGGCCCTTCATCTCAAACGCACGTGGAAGCGGTACACACGACGACAAATCTCAGCAGATTGGCTGATAACGCTAGAAAGCAAATTATCAACCTAACCCTCAAGTATCCACGATAAAATTTTATTTGGCAAGGGAGTAAAATTGATACCAACGCAACCATTACCTACCAGACCCTTCTTTAATGAAGACAATATGGGCCGCCACCATGTGGAGCTCAAACCCATGCACACTGCAGGTGACGTCAATACTAACTCTGAGCCCTGAACATTTAACCTACTACGGGTTGACCTGAGGTTTCTCTATGGATACCCTACATTGAACCCTACACAATTACAACTTATTAGTACCATGGCAATGCCACCATATGCCCCACCCCATTATCTGGGGCCACGTCCACACAGGTAGGGTCATAACGGCACCCTGGTAGGGACACCATGACTACTCCTGTATCGCACCACCAATAGATGTCTACACTGGAAGCATGGGGTTGAATCCGGTTGGTGCTATACCCCTTTACCATCACTATTTTAATGTTGCGTCTCTCCAATGCCTATTTTACAATAACCATCCTCTTAATATTCTGTCGTTCCTCATGAAATTATCCTTAATACATTTTTTGTCTTTATTCTTTTTAAAGTCTCATCTATTCCACGGGTTGGCTTTCATAGCATTCTTTAAACCACTGGTGTGATTTTCTAATTGCTATGTTCACACCTCATTTTTATTCCTTAAATTTCATCGACTTGCTTTTTTATTTTTACTTCATATCTTAAAATATATACTTTTCATCGCCACGATATAGTATTAGCTGCTGATGTGACGTAAAGCATCAACAAATAAATAAGTAGTACCGTGAATCATTTGGTAATGCGTTAAACGTTCATCAGAAATGCCTTTGCCAGTAAAGACTATGAACTGACCTCTTTAACATGGGCTTGAGTGGGCGTACGCCTCTTATGTAAACACTTTCAAAGGATCCTCAATTTTAAGTTCGTGTTGCATTTATATTATCTGATTCACACGAGCAAGAATTGGATGTTCAACCTCGGGGTAGAATTCTATTTGTTACTCTGTTTTTTTCTGTTAAAATCAATGGCACATTTGACGAAATTAAGAAAATGGTAGATATTTTCGTTGCATGTCGATTACGTTTTAATTTTCTATATCAACAAGAACCTGAATGCAATTGAGCACAAGTTTCATTGTGTATAAAATAATTGAAAAATGGGCTACATAAATAGTTTTGAAATTTCCGAAGACCAAAGCGAATCGTGTTTGTTTTTTTTTACCAGCACCGTAAGCGCCACTTCCTTCCAGAATTGACAATAGATTGTAGTATCTGTAACATTTTTGGGGGTTATTGTTTTTCAATAAATTGAATTTCACGATCCATGTCAAACAACTAACAGAGAGATGTAAAAATGCACTTCGCCTCCTTAAAGTAGTTGGTAGCGCCGATAGAGGTGTAGAACAAAAAACATTACTCCATCTGTACTTGATCAAAATAGGTTGTAGTCGTGTGTTTTACGTGTCGTCTTCTCAACGATTTGATGCAATTCCTAATAGTGATATGAAAATCAGCCTGAATGCTTTTAGAACATCTATAATAGATACGATGCTCTTTCGTTATGAGGTGCAAAATTAAACTATAACTCCAATATGTTCTGGACTACTAGCCGACCAATTATAAACCTGCTTATCAATATGTCTCAGACCTTCAAAATATTGAATGTTTTAACATACATTAGAAACATATTCCTCCATCGTGACTTAGAATTACACAACATACAGTTAAAACTAGAAGTCCTGTCATGAAATGTGCACAAATAACACGTTCATAGGCGCGTTAATGTGCGCGTTATGGCCCAAGTAAAGTTATCAAATTCTGTACATATGGCCTGTGCACAAGCAATGTTTCAGCCAATGGCAGAAACATTGCATGTGTTTCCTATGAATAACCAGGAGAACCTGTCGTGCTTTGGATGCCATTCGATATGGCAATTGCGCGCAATTCCAACGCGCAATTACGCCTAGATAAGCGCACTATTCGTGACAGGACTTCACGTTTTAACTGTATGGTAACCACCACACTCGATAAAAAGAAAACCGTGAACCAAATATTCCTCCTTGGCATCTAAAGAAACCTACTGTGGTTTTGGACAGTGATTCCCCAAAACCAACAAGAGATAAACTCTCTGCAGTTCAAACGAAACATGTGCCGAAATAAAGTCTTAGTATGGTGCATATAAAATTAATAAAATAATGTATATTATATAGTGCTTATAAATGGATCTACACAGATGATTCTAAAAATGGTGAGCCTTTGTTACTGGTGGTTACGTATTCTCAGTCAGGTTATCTAGCAACACTTAAACTTTTTTCGGTTCATGCGTTTTCAGATTAAATGATTGGCTCACACGATTCTGTTTTTTCTTTTCATAACTCAATGAACCGAAAAAAACACAATTAGGTCCGCCCCCAGCCACGCCCCTAAAATACCAGCCCTCGGAGTTGCAACACGGTGTCAAATCAATAGAAGTTAGAACACTGGCATGTTCTAAATGTGAAAAAGAAAAATAAATTTATATTACTAATTTATCACCATGAAATTATTTATAAAATATTTAAATAACCGCGGTGGATCAATTTTTCTTTTTCTTCACAACTGTATTTATTTGACATTTCAATTTTTACGCACGCTGGGTGATCGTCTGCGTTCATCGTTTTACCCAAATCGATTGTAAACAATGGCTGGTCACGACGAATACGGCAGTTTTGACATTAATAATTTGAATGAAATTTTTGGAAATCAAAATGATTTTATATTTGAGGAAGAATATTTTGACAATTTATCTTTTCTCGATGAAGAGTTTGAGGACGAGAGTGCAGAGGTGGGCGACCTGGTAGCATCGACGCCAGAGACCGCAAAAAGTGCTAATTTAGAAATGGAGAGAGCTATGGCTGTCACGGTTGACGAACAATTGACTGTCACAGCTCGGTTTAAAAAAAATTAACTGAAGAAAGCCTCCAGTTATTAGAAGAAGGTCGCCAAGCAAAGTCGACCAAGAAAAATACAAAGTGGGGGGGGGGGGGGGGGGGGGTCAAATTATTTCAAGACTGGAGTGTTGAAAATTGCGGCCAGCCTGTAAACTTTATGACAATCGAGTCAAGTGAATTGAACTGTCATTTACGAAAATTCTATGCTGAAGCACAGCCTAAAAATCAAGAGAAACGCGTTTCAAAATTAGACCCAAGCCAAGCTGCAGAATATCATAAAAACACTATGAAAAATGTTAGATCCGCCATAAATAGGCATTTGCACGACTTGGGCCTGGAAATTGACATTGTGAGAGACAAAGCTTTCAAGGAAGCAAATAATATGTTGGATGCGAAACTAAAATTCAATTTGAAACATGGTTTGTCACGCCCAACCTGTCATAAGCAGATTATTAACAAAACTGATTTGAGTAAAATTGGCACATACCTGCACTCTTCAGTAAATCCAGTCATTCTGAGATACCGAGTGTGGTATAATCTGGCGATCCACTTTGTAAGTCGGGGCATTGAATTCCACAAGCAACTAACAATGAATTCCTTTAAGTTTTGCCACGATGAAAATAACTGCGAATATGTGGTAATAGCACACGAAACTCACCAAAAGAACCGTCAGGGTGGGCTTCTCAGTGAAGAAGCGCCGTCAGATAAACGAATGTACGCAAGGGCTGACAATTTTTGTCCAGTGAAATCCCTTCGACTCTTAATGGAAAAAACTGATCCAAATGCAAAATCCCTCTTCAATCAGTGCACTAAGAATGCTCTTCTTTCACCTTCCACTGAACCTGTGTGATTCACCGATAAAAATGTCAAAGAATATCAGTTTTCGAAGTTTATGCGTGACATTTCACGCAATGCAAACTGCAGTAAATCCTACACAGCACATTGTTTGCGTGCGACTAGTATCCAGGCAATGAATGATGCTGGGTTTGAATTAAGGCACATTTTGTACATGAGTGGTCACAAAAATGAAAGTTCAGTTCGTAGCTACAGCAGGGAATGTTCCACCATACAAAAACAAACCATCAGTCAAACCCTGTCCTCTGTCGTGGTTCAGCCACAACCTGCCCAAGTGCAACAAGACAATGCTACATCAGTGACGCCATCCACTAGTGACGCAGCTCATTTGAACAAAAGTTTTCAGTTTCCAATTCCAATGAATGAACACTACCTGAATTCAACTAATTTCATGTCATCTGGCTTTATATCTAACTCCACTTTTACAAACTGTGTTTTTCAGTTCTCGGGAAACGGTCAAAACCAAAATACAATGTAATACCGATGGCCTACTTCCACCTACCACGGAACGTAACTTTTACATGAAGTGAACAGTTGAATGAAATTTGAGGGAGGCGTGGCTTATGACGTTTTCTTTGCATTACGTAATTCATTGGTCAATAAAAACTTTGATGACATAAGTGTATTTGACTTGGAAAGTGTGTCAATTGCTACCTGCATTTCAATAATATGAGCCCTCTTTTATGCCAGAAAAATAATATGTCTACCAGTTTTAGTTTTTAAGTCTTTGTTCGCTTAAGTAGAGGGCGACTAACACTATTTATTTATTTGGGTCGCGAACGTTTAATTATAAGGAATGATCGTTTCTTTTTGTCTATTTCTTGAGTTATGAACCCCAAAAAACAAAGTCCAAACATCGCGTAAATGGGCTACGCCCATGTACACATTTTGGACTTTGTTTTTTGAGGTTCATAACTCAAGAAATAGACAAAATGAAACGATCATTCCTTAAATAGTTATATTTTAACGAATCGTGTCGAAGCTTTATACCTTCACACCACCAAGAAATGAAAATACGGGAAAGGAAGTCGATCATTTTTACCGGCCCCCTTTCCCCTTTATACGCTTTCCTCAAATGCAGGTTGAAGAACCCTGTAATTCTGAAACTTCGTGAGCAGTTGAATACTCTCATGTCTGACCAATATGATATCGTGCTTTACAGATTACCCGGACATGTTCGTATGGCCAGTGCAGACAGTGCAGCAAAATATGCCATAAATATGCCTCTGGCCGATTTTAAAAATGCATTTTAGTGATTTAAATCCACCTATCAATACATACCTCAAGTCTGTGTAACAGGCTGAATGGGGCGGGGCAACAAATAACAAGGTCCATGGCTTTCGGTCTGATATTACTGACAATAATTATTCGCCTAGTAAACCCTGTAGGCAAGACAATGTTACTTGAGCACGATGTCATATTGGTCAATTGAGACTGATTCATTCCTTTTGTTTAGGGTAATACGCGACCAGAATGTGTTCTTTGTCAGCAAATATTGACACTGGAGCCCAAGATGAAAATGTACATATTTTAATCTTGTTGGAGGTCAGCAGTTTACTGCAGTGCCTCTTAGATACTTATTTTGCGACCGAAACTCTCATAAAAGTATTTCATACTCAGAGAAATTGACAGGTTCTTTAAAACTTCAAATTGTTTTTATTCCTTTCAACTGTGATATATTCACATCTATTCAACAGTATTTAGATGTATTTTTTTGAACCACAGTCCGCGTTTTCAATTTACTGTTTTCACTACTCTTTTTTATTCTCCATGTTGTTTTCAGATTACATCGATCTTGTGTTTCTTTCGTGGAAAATAATGACTTTCTTCACAAATACACAGAACAACACGCGCGTGTGAATGGGTCTGACGACACAGAAGTGGTGAGTTTGTAAACGCTGGAACGAGTGCCAGCCCGGTAGGATAGAACGAGATGCCGCAGGCCTCGAGTTTTATCTTTCCGCGATAGCACAAGTGCCATAGCCGTCAACCATTTCACACACGCGTTTCATTCTGTTTATTACACGCCTTCACGTTTAAAAACAAAACAATTATTAGATGGACACTCAAAAATTCATTTAACAACTATCAACAAAATGAATACATTTTATCGCCAACGAAATTTGCGAGGGGAACCTGTGTTACCATTTCGTTCCCTGAGCTCCAATTTGTTATATGTGCCTGCTGGCAAATAAATCACATTGAAAGTCGGGGGACGATTTTTAGCTGTCGCCGGTGATTCAAATACTTATTGCTGTGCACGATTTATAGAAAATTCCAGTGAAATTTCGCTTCTATGTAAAAGACTGTCCGTCAACGATTATCGTTCACCATATTATGTGCGGAATGGATGTTCATTTTCCTCATTGTTTTGTGTTTCCGTAGATGGGAAATTCATAGAACAGGCGAGGAACAAATTTTTACTCCACATGTTGTTTTCAGATAACTTCGACATTGTTTTTATTTCATGGAAAATAATGACCTCTTTCATAAACACACAGATAAGGATTTCATAGATAAAGAATGTAATAAATCATATTTTTGTCGCCACAATATAGCCTTAAATGCAGATGTTACATTAAGTCCCAATAAAATAAATCGATTTCGTAGTTTGCTTTTTAGTTTGTCATCTCAGCTTTTTTTATGACGTACACATGCATGAATGAAACAGTATAAATATGTTTTCCTAGTCTCAAGAGATATTTTCTGCAAGGCGTCGAGCCTTCTTCTCGGATGGGCAAATGAAAGGGAAAGTAATACGATCTTCGCTGGAATACCGAAACCGATACGCCGTCTTAATGCAGAGAATTTTGACCAGTGTACATCTGAGTGTTTATATGGATCACCAGGATGTTTATCTGCGGCTATGGATGGAACACAGTGCTCGTTATATGATGCTCAACAATACTCAATGTTTCACTACGCAGGACGGGTTAAAAAACAGATGTATGGAGAAAAATTATGCCTTAAAGGTATGTTTGTCTTCTGAAATGACTGCTAGAGAAGTTAAGAAAAATAGTTACATTTTGAAATTTCTCTTAACCATTTTTCTAATGAATCGGCCGTATCCGGCCGCGTAATAGCAAATTGAGATGTTGCAAAAAATATTATGTGACCCTTCATTGGAACCAGCTCGCCAAACATGTTTCCGTTAGGGGCTACTTGTCACGGGTTTGTTGATATTATTTTTTTTTTGGGGGGGGGGGGGGGGGTGGGGTAGCGGGGGGAAGAGGATATGAAGACAATATTTAAGATAATAAATTTTGATATCATGTGCGTTGGTTAGTGAGCGTCCACATAGTGTTTCTCGAGATTTTGGCTGTTATGTTGGATACATGTAGGTGTGACAGAATATGCATTAACCCTTTACCTAAAATGAAAAGCAGACGACACTTGCAAAAACAATTCTTGAATAACTAATGTTTTTCATTTTTTGTCTCAAAAATATAGATTATGACCCCTCATTTCGCCGAACTCGTTCCAATGATGGGTCATAATTTATGTTTTGAGACACAAAATGAAAAATAATGAAATTTGATTGGCGATTTTTGAGAATAGCGCTGGCCGGTTTTGGCCGGGTAAAGGGTTAAATACATCGAGGCAGTGTTTCACACACGTATGAATTTAATGCAGAAAGACAAATGTGGTCCTCCATGTCAGGTCATTTTGATAAATTGTGATTTATATGCATTTTCTTTCTCGAATATATCCTTTGTTTGAAATAGTTCGTTCACACTAGTTGGTTAATACGCCCATTACGCATCCTAAGCCAAACCGTTTACATTAACTATTATTATATACTTTATAAATAAACGCATTTGTATTGGCTAGATGATCTTATACACGTGACTAGTACTCACAATTCCATGTACACCGGTTTTCCAGTGAATATCAACTTTATAAATATAGCTTTTGGAAATCCCCTCACGTGTTCTATTTCAATCGATGTAATCTCTATAACGTTGTTTATTTTTATGTTATTCTGGAGATGATAACTATTTTATTGTTAAATAAAAATATTTCTGGTTGATATAATTAAACTTTTAATTGACAAATAGAAGACTGTCTTTTTGAGGATGGTGTATATAATAAATCAGTTATGGACTTTTGCGGTGATAAATATGAAGTGATATGAACCTAAAAAAAACTTGTATTGACCTCGGCTAACGCCTGGGTCAATATAAGATTTTAGGTGCATATCACATCATATTCACCACCACAGAAGTCCATAATTGTATATTGTAACACGAATAGAGACGACAAATTCTTAAATGAAGAAAAAATTCATTTTTTGACTCAAAACATAGTTAATTGATTCCAACAGAAGATCATAAACTGTGCTTTGAGACAAAAAAATAATATGACACATTGCCCATCTCCTGTCCTAAATGTTCCTGGACATGTATTTGTGGATATGTACGTGTACACTTACATGCCAAGATAATGGTTTCATTTGTAGTTGAATTTGACGAAGAGAGAAGGGGAACGGGACGTTTCGGGCAATAGGCACGTCCCAAGACGCACATGTATTTGAACTTCTACAAACTAACCCACTTCTGTACCGTCACACTTTGAAACGCGTTTCTCTCACTTCAATCCATTATGCAGGAAATGAATAACAGATGAACAAAACACTCAGTTACTTCAACAATCAGTTATTCTCAAATTCAACGTAGACTCGTAATATTGGTCGGGATATGTTTGTTTGTTAATACTCACAAGGAGGGTGCGTTGACTCGTGATGTGAGTCGAGTTATGTTTGTTGTTTAATACTCTCAAGGCAGGTAATAATATACTAATAATAATAACTCTTTGGCCAGCCGCTGGATTGTCGCGGTCCTCATAAGAGAAGGCCATCATTCCCCCTGCACCCCACCCCCTCTTCCCCTCCTCTCCTCCCAGCATTCAGATATAAACTGCTTAATAGTGTCCCTCACTTCCTCTTTTTCAATTTCTTCAATAAGCATTCCTACCCTTTCCCTCGTGTCCCCCTTCAGCCATCTATCCTTTGTTTCTTCACCCCACTTCTGCATTATTCTTCCAGTAAATTTTATTCTATGAGGTATATACTGTGGGCATTCCAAGAGAAAATGTTCTAGGGTCTCCACTACTCCAGAGTGGCACATTTGGCATCCCTTTTCCCCATCTCTCCCAATTTTTCCCCGAAGCTCCAGTGATCTTGATCTTAGTTTGAACAGCAGTGACCCTCCAAAGGTGCCATCTAGGTACTTCTCAAAAGCTGGCTTTTCTTTATATTGTAACCCCTGCAGTGATCTTTTCACGCTAACCCCTGCTCGCCAGTTTCGATTGCAATCTTCCATGACTCTCTCTTTGACAAACCTTTTGCCTTCTTTCATTCCTACTTCTATGTTTGTGACCTCTATAGAGTAATTGTCCATTAGTTCCCTCACATGTTTTGACCACCCCGTTTCTACATTAGAATTCCAAATGGTATCGAGCATCAATTTGCACCACCGGTTGTCAGGCAGGTTTCTCAAGTAGTTAAAGTAACACAGTTTTCCCAAATCTACCCTGTCCTTGATTTTCATCCACCCAAGCTCCCCCCTTACTGCTTCCAAAGCTGCAGCATTACTCGACCCTGTTATCCATCTGCCGGCATCATTTTGAGTATTTTCCAACTTCTTAATAACGGTTTGGTTTAATGGAATCACGTCCGTGCCATACGTTATACTTGGTAAGCCCACCCTCTCCCACAGTGTTTTCCCCACAAAGACCTTGTTGAAACTATTTTTCCCTAAAAGTTTTAGTTGGTTCAGAATTCTTTTCCCCTTCAGAATCAGTTTGGCTGAGTAATTTCTGTACACCCCTCTTCCCGTTATATTTATGCTTACCCCTAGATACTCATACTCTCCCGTTTCTCCTACAGTGATTTGTTTGCTTTCCCCTTCGGGGATTGAGAACTCCCCCACTCTCCATCTCTTCGTCATATCTACCTTGCGTCCAACGGGTATTACCTTGCTTTTATTTTCATTTAGTTCGAGCCGCCAAGTGTTCCCATATCTACCAACAATTTCCAGCAGTTTCTCTAGCCCCTGTTCAGTTCTAGACATTAACACCATGTCGTCCGCAAAGAATAAGCCTGGTATCTTTATGTCTCCAACATTTACCCCCTCCGCACTCTGAATTAGTTCGTCCCCTAAATCTTTAACATACAATGCAAACAAAATCGGTGAAAAGATACACCCCTGCTTGAGGCCTATATCCATAGGGACTCGTTTTGTAGTGATACTCCCTAGACTGAGTTGGCTTTGCACATCTGTATACAGTGCTTTCATGATTCCCACAAAGTCACCCCCCAGTCCGATGCCCTCGAGCTTTCGCCACATACCTTCCCTCCACACTCGGTCGTACGCTTTTTTCACATCTAGAAATGCCAGAAACATCTTTTTCTTTTCAGCCTTTGTTGATTCTATCAGTTGGGTGAGTGTAAATAGGTGATCAGTGACTCTTCGTCCTTTCCTGAAACCATTTTGAATTTCTCCTAAAAAACCTTTCTCTTCAATAACGTCCTCTAGTCTACCGTATATGACCTTACAGAATACTTTTCCGATGTTACTACTAACTGATATCCCCCTATAGTTATCTAGAACTTCCTTATCCCCCTTTTTGTGTATGAACGACACCTTACTTTCCCTCCACTCTCTGGGGACCTCTTGCTTTCGCAGAGCCAGGTTGAAAAGGTTTGTCAGGACTTCAATAAGTGCCTCCCCTCCATTTTTGAGGAATTCGTTCGGAATTTCATCAGTCCCTCCCGCTTTACCATTTTTTAATTTCGAGACCACGTTCCGCACTTCTTCTGCCGTTATTTCGCTACATACACGATTGGATAGGTTCTCCTCCACCAGTGTATTTCTTTTTGGTGGGGACCCACTGCTCCATCGCCTATCATTTATCTTTTCCCAGTGCTTGACTAACTCTGAAGCGATACGGCCTTTATCTTCTGTACTTTCCCCATCCACTTTGATACTCTGCACACTACTTTTCCCCCGTTTATTTACCAACTTCCAAAATACGTTTGAGCTCGAACCCCCCGTTTTCTTTATTGTTCTGGCAAGACTGCAATTGCGCTCCTTCCTATTATTATTCTTTATCTCATTCACCTTTTTCCGTGCCAGTTCATATTCTCCTTTCATTAGTCTCGTGTCATTGTTATCCACCCCTTTAAGCTTCCTACTTCTTCTGTAAGCAGCGCATTTTACCTTCCTTTCTTTTATAGCCTTTTTCAGTCCCTCGTTAACCCTGTATCCAAGCTCTCTCGTTGGGACCCTCACCCTTCCTATACACTCCTTCCCTGCCTCTGTTAGACTATTTACTATGCCATCTGAAATACTCTGGACATTTGCATCCCTAGGTATACATTCAAGATTTGGTTTTAGTTTTTCCCGAAACTGCTTCCAGTCGGCTCCTTGTTTTAGTCCCCAAACTTCCTTGAAGGTATTTCTGTCTCTATTCGTCTTTTTGCCCATAATCTTAACTGTTATCAGGTTGTGATCACTACCCAAGTCATTTTTTCCCTCGTCATCTATTTCTACATCTATAACCTCCCTCTATACGCTAATGTCAGTGAGTATATAATCAATTATTGTTTTCTTATCGTTCCTCTCCCAGGTCCATTTACCCTTACATTTCGCATCCCTGTTCAGGATCTTTAAACCAAGCTCTTTTGATAGGTCCAACATCTTCCTCCCGTTCGTGTTAATTTTCCTATCACCTCCCTGTATGCCCTCCTCCTTATCCCCGATGTGCCCATTGAAGTCCCCCATTAGGACAATACTGAACCCTCTGCTCCCAAGCTCTGTGATATTCGATCTAAGAGTTGTATATATTGAATCATTCCACTCGGGCTAACTTCCCTACACTGCTAAGTATACAACACCAACGGCAACACTCCTGCTTCCTAACTTGATTTTTGCCCAGACTATTTCGTTGGATACTGGAATCTGAGTCCTTGCTTCTGTGAGATCTGTAATCAATGAGGGCTGTAATTCCTCTTTAGCGTAGATGCCAACACCCCCACCCCGTTTCTGACCCTCAGTTCGCCCAGCTCCTATCCACACGCATCCCTTCAACTGATCAACCCGCTCATCCCGTCGTATCCACGTCTCACTTAGACCCATTATATCGAAGTCTCCTTCGTCCATCATTGTTGATATTTCGCTTACTTTCTTGTGCAGACCCTGGATGTTGCAGTACCCAAACTTAATGAATCTTTGTTTTTTTGTCATCACTGGCACATTATTATAACCCTGGTATGTCCCTGTATTGTGCATGATTGTTGTTCTTCCTATGTTCCCAGCATTTGTGCCACTCTGGGTTACCGGCTGTGGTCCCCTACCCCCCTTTTCTCCAAAAAAGGCCCAGCCACCTGTAAGATTTTTTGGCCCAACAGGTCTGTACCCATCCTACTTAAATGCAATCCGTCTCGCCCATACAACTCTCCTTGTCCCCAGAATGAATCCCAGTGGTCAATGAAATGTACTCCCAAGTCTTTGCAGTGCTCTTCCAGCTCCTCGTTTAGTGCCATAATCCGCGAGTTCCTCTCATTCCCACCACCCATAACGGGGAGCACCCCTGAAACGATGATCCGAGCATTCCTGCTAAGTAGCTTACTAATTAGGTCATTGTATGTGTCCACCAAACGAACTGATTTCCTCTCCCTGATGTTATTGGACCCCACATGTAATACCACTACCGGATCAGGCCCCGACCCAGCTACAATACCGTCCACTCTATCCCTCAGGTCCTCCACTTTAGCCCCCGGAAAGCACAGAACTGTTCTATTTTTACTGTCCGGACCACAGACAACCTTGTCAATCCCCCGAACTATGCTACTTCCCGCAACCACCAACTTACTTTTGGACCTCGCCCTATTTATCTCCTCTAGTCTCCTATTGTTTACAGCGTCCTCTTCCTCTCCAACAGCCCCACTCGGAATCAATATCGGTATCGGTATCTTTGACCTAGGGTTACTCCTATCCTTGTCCCTCCGTCTCTTTCCAGGCCCTGAGCTACCTGGACTACTCCCCTGGTCTTCCCCCGGATCCCTCCTCCTTTTTCCTGGCCTAGACCCCAAGCTACTATCTGTTGCAACTACCTCCATCTCCTCCTCTGTCTCTTCCGAATCGAGCACATCAAATCTGTTTCTGGTGCTGCACTCCCCACTGCCTTTGGACTTTACACCCCTATCTACCTGCTTCTCTGGCCCCCCTTTCCTACCACTTTTGGTAGTACACGCCAAACGCGTTACAGCATTGCTCCGGCCTGGGCCCCTCTCATCTGTCCTACGTACTTTTCTAGCAGCCCCCACCTCATCACCTACCTCATTCACATCAAAGGTTCTACCCCCATGTTTCCTCTTGGAACCACCGACAACCTTCCATCCTTCTCGGAAAGCCACTTTCACAGGCGTAACTCCAGACAGCCCCGCCCTACCAAGTTTTCCCTTCAGCTCAACAATCTCCCCCTCAAACTTAACAATTGTCTCAAGTAGGCGGAGGATTTCCTGACAGTTTGCACATACCTCACCATATCCCATCGAGCGACAGTCCCCATACATCATAGAACACTGTTTACACACTTCAAGCCCAATATCGCCATCGGTGGCCCCACCAACCCGGCTCTGACCGACACCCCCAGTGACCTCTGTCTGCACACCAATACTTACTCCGTTGGCACCGTTGACCTGGACCGCGATATCACACGTATTTACCTCCATACTTACCTCCGTCTGAACAGACTTGCTCGCCATCATCAAGACAAAATTACGCGATCGGACAGGGAAAATTGTAAACACGCGACAAAAGGCAACACGACGAACCGTTCGACAACTTAGCGCTCACAGTTTTATTTAAGGCCTCCTAACTTTGTCCCAGTTACTATACTAAACTAACTCCCCACAAAGTTGAATAAAATACCCTGAAAATGAAATATATATGATTAGTAAACAATAAAAATACTTAATTTCGATTCGTAACCAAGAGACTTCTTCTGTATACTTGAGGATCAAATTTTGTATGTGATCAATGTGTACGACCGATCGATCGATTATAATAAATTGTCTCCGCCAGTTAACCGATCGTATAATATGATATACACGCTGAAATGGCAGCCAATTGATGGAAACCACATGCGGCTAGCCTTAACAATCGTACTTTGATCGATAAATTATTAAAATTCTGCACGAAGGTGTAAATTGTTAAGGACACAGGCCGTATCGGGGGTTGCTCGGGGTAAATTTCTAAATATTACCTTCTTGGTCAAGATCAGTGTCATCATAGAATCATGGGAAAATGTGGCACACTATTCATTATATGTCGACGTCTTTGTAAACATGTGTCATCAAACGTCAATGATGGCGTTGCGTATTGATAGGCTTACGTCATCTGAAGGTGGCGGGGTGTCATGTAGTTCCAACATTTGCCTCTGATGTTTCCAATATCTAGCTGCATTAAATGCGGAATCCAGGACCAGTTATACATTTCTGATTTAACTTTTATTTTGCAGCAGTCCAGAACAATCAAACATGTGATTATGCGACGTGATTGTATTTTCACAAGTCTTGATTGGCTTTAGGTCATCTGGGGAGGGGTATTCAGTTACAACAGTTTTCTCTGATGTTTCCAACATCTAGTTGTATTGAGAGCGGTAATCAGGTGATACATTTATGGTTTAACTTTTAATTTGCAGCTATACAGGACAACCAGACATGTGGTTATGTCATAAAATCACCTGGAGTGCTGGAGTCACCCATGTATCCTCTATATTATGGAGAAGACAAAATATGTACGTGGCGCGTTGTATTTCCTACCAACAAAACAATTCAACTTGAAATATTAGAAATTAATCTCCCTCCAAGGCAGCGTCAGCAACACGTAAGTTTAACGTTAATCAATGTCCGTTGGAACATAAGTATTGTTCGATAGAACTTCGCATACAAACTGAACGCGTTCAGCCATTTACCTAACGTAACCGTCAAAATCGGCCAGCGTTATTCACAAAAATCAACATTTTATTTTCATTATTTTTCTTTTTTTTTTTTGCCCCAAAACATAGCTTCTGTCTCCTCGTTAGAATAAGTATGCTGATCTCGCAAAACTTGTTCCACTGAGGGGTCAATACCTATGTTTTTGACGTAAAAAATGAAAGAAAAGTTTTTCATGAATTTTGTTTGCAAGTGTCGTCGTCCTTTCGCGTTATGTAAATTGGCTCGTGGCACTGACTCAAAAACTCTGAAATTTCAAGAAGCATGTTTATCATATAAGGTGGGTGGAAATTCATCGCAAAAAATCTTGTTTTATGTAGCACAACCAGCTGGTTACATACCTTGTAGCATTATGTGAAAATACCTTTTGGAAATTTTGGAATTTCGAGAGCTGGGTTAACTTATGCTCACGTTCCGTGTGGCATGAGAATATCACGAAAAGGCACTTGTAAACAACGTTTTAAAGAATTAGTTTGCAACATATTTAGCACGTTATTTACAGGTAGACCGACGTTTATTTTTTATACGTTTGTGTGTGTTGCCCAATATCAGTGCGACTGAACCGAAAATTCGGTTGACGATTTATTCACATTTATATCTTAACTCTCACATCTACAATGCAGTCCACCGTGCGGTGACCTGGTTATGAACAGCCCATCGTAAACACTATTTCTGATAAAAGATCATGTAAAGAGGGCACCTTGTTCTCTCGCAAGGTTCGAACTGAAGACCAAAGACGGCCGAATCCTTGTTAGTTGGGAACAACAGTGACCCAGGTTGAGCATCCTCATTTATTGAGTATATTGTACAAAATATTACCACATTTCGTCCTCACTTCATGAGAGACAGAAAGGCGATAGGCATTGCTCGATCAAACGGTGCCCCCAAAATAATCTTCACGTCGAGTGTTTTAATAGCCACTAAACCCGTCAGTCTCCCCAAAATCATACTTTTTCTCTTTGTACTCCTTTCCATCACGCTTGCTGTTGGATATCAATTTCGTTATACATTCGTTTTCCTAGTTTATTGCGACTAGTTTATCAACTACTCTATGGGGGAGCGGCTGGAGGGAATCAATATGTCAGCAGTGTGTATTTAGTGTATTTACATCACACGGACCGCATTTGGTTTCCATATGTATTTATTTATATTTATTAGTACTTAACGAATCATTAGCAGCTAAGTTTATATCGTGGCGAGAAAACGTTAAAAGGTGAACATGTCAACAATGAAGTAAAAATATTGAATACAAATATGAAGTAATTACAATAAAAATGACAAAGGCAAAAAATCAAAAATAGTAAAGAGCGAGGAAACATGAAATGTGAATACCTTAAAACTCAACCTGGACCCAACGTCGGGAGTAGGATGGTCGATTCTGATCAATAGGGAGCCCCCACCCCAAAAAGTACTGGGTGTCACGTCGGGTGGCATTCGGTGGTCATTCAATCAGTCATTTCTATTAATCACATTCCATAATTGCCATTGTATACTGTTTTTTAAACGCATATTTTTTAACAATACTAGTTTGGCTGCTCTGTCTGTTTCCGTTATACTTGGCAACTTTTATTACAGTGCTTTGTTAAGTGATTGGTTGAATGATTGCCATCTGAAGACATGGCACTTCCACACACGGGCCAGTCAGCCAGTGGTATGCTTCGGCATCAACGCTGGCTGAGGATGCTGCCCTAGTATAAGTATGTGGGAATAATGGCAACTCGGAGGGTTCACTGCTTAACGGTAACTCGGCCCCTTTGTTGGATACCATGGTGGGTGAGAGCCGGGGCAGCGAACGTTCAAATAATTAAACATGGCATCCCAAAAATCACAAATCAAACGACCTTTTTTTTAGATACTGGACTTAGAGACTCCGATTCTGATAAAATCATTGATTCCACCCGAAGACAACCTACCAAGTTCATCCTACTTCATTCCACAGATGACAATACAAAACTAAGCAATGTTAACCCGTTCGCACTTGACAAAACCATCAAAGGTATAGCGGAAACAGTAAAGGAAATAAAGAAATTACGCACAGGAGGTTTATTAATACAGTGTAACAGACAGGCTCAAACATTCAACGTACTACATACAACAAAATTAATTGATATCAACATTACAGCAAATTACCACAAAACTTTAAACTCCAGCAAAGGCGTAATAAGAACTCCTGAGCTGAATGATATGACCGAAACTGAAATTACATGTGGATTAAAACCACAAAGAATTAACTCTGTAAAACGAATTGAGATAACAAACAAGGCAAAGAAATTAAAACCAATACTTATATCTGTACCTTTGATGGCACTAAGCCTCCTAAAACACATACAATTGGTTACTTGAATGTCAAAGTGGATTTGTATATCCCAAATCCACTTCGATGTTTCAAGTGCCAAAAGTTTGGCTATGGTCAGAATTCTTGTGGAAAAGAAATCTGCTTCAAATGTGGTCTGAGCCATGAAGAACCATGCAACATAACTGTTTACAATTGTATCAACTGTCAGGGCAATCGCATGTCATCATCTAAGGATTGCCCTGTATGGAAAAAAGAAAAGCTAATACAAAAAAATTAAATGTGAAAAGCAGACTAGTTTTAAGGAGGCCCGGGAATTCGTTATATCAATGCTGGGGATGAATTTACCACCATCATCTTATGCGAATGCTATTAAACAGTCTACTACAACTACCAAATCAGTGCAATGTCAAACAGATCTCACGTGGCTTAATAAAACAGAACCCAAATCTATAAATCCATTTAGCATTACACAAACAACAAATACGAATAGCTCATCTACTGAAACTAAAACAACAGGAAATAAAACAAGGGCAAAAAGGTTAGTGAAACGTCAAGTGACCAACCACAATTTAGTCAACCTCAGAGTCAGAGTCAAAGTCAAAAAAGTAGAAACGAAAAAAAGAAAACTCCTTCAGATCGAATTCCTAAATTTTCTAGAGATATTGTCACTAGAAATAGATTTGAAGCCTTTGAGGAAATGTCTGTGGACGAATGTCTCATATAAGCACTTTTAAATAATCCCCTCCCTTCATTGCAGGGAAGGTCCCCGCGCAAAACTTCACCAAAAAGAACTACGGGGGTAATTTCACCCATACGACCACCTTCAAAATCACCTTCCAAACATGCATAGTACACCAAAACAAAATATAATACAGAGGAATTGTCGAGCTAATTTTAATGAACTTAGTCTTCTCAGCCAAAAATATAAACCTGTTGCTTTTTGCCTGCAGGAAACTCCTTTAAAGAAACCCGAGGCTCAAGATCATTCAGCTTTTAAGCACTATACATCGTATAATACCTGAGCAGATGGAACTGATCTTCATATTCGTGGAACAACTGTCTTGGTTAGGAACGGCATCATTCACAGTTCTGTACCAGTGCAGGCAAATTTACAGTCTGTGGCGGTACGACTAACTTTAGACAAAACAGTTACGCTTTGTTCTATTTGCGTTTCACCAAGTAAAGCCTTACAACTGAATGACCTTGACCTGCTAGTCCGACAACTCCCAACTCCATACATTTTGTTGGGTGATTTTAACGCACATAGCCCCCTTTGCGGTAATTCCTGCAGTCAAGGAGATGCAAAAGGTAAAACTGTAGAAGAGTTCATTACAAAATATGATTTGTGCTTGTTCAATGATGGGTCAGATACTTACCTGCACCCCGCATCTGGTTCTTACACGTCAATTGATTTAACAATTGCATGCCCTTCTGTCTTCCTTGATTTTTCTTGGAAGGCAGAAGATGACTTGTGCGGGAGTGACCACTTTCCGATTGTGTTGGAGAGTGTAGTTCCGGCGGATGATGAGAGGGTGCCCCAGTGAAACTTTTAAAAAGGCTTACTGGGACACTTTCTCATCGCTTTGTTCTGAACGCCTCACGCGGGAGAAATTTCAGGACAGTATTGACCAGATAGAACACTTCATCACAGAGTTGATTGACATTGCAAGCCAAGTCATTCCTAAAACCTCGGCAAATCCAAAACGTTTCACTAAACCATGATTTGATACTGAGTGCAAACAGGCTATAAAAGATCGCAAGAAATTTGAGAGGGAATTTAATAAGTCACCAACCACACAAAATTTGGATAGATTACGTATAAATCGGGCAAAAACAAGACGATTTTTAAAACATAAAAAGAAAAGTTCATGGGAAACTTACGTTTCGAAACTAAATCAAAACACCCCCATCACTAAAATTTGGAAAATGATTAAAAAAATTAAAGGAAAATAAACAAAATCAGCTGTACAACACCTACAGGACAACAACATACTCACAACATCAAAACAAGAAATTTCAAACAAGTTGGCATCTACATTTTCTAAACATTCGTCGTCTGAAAATAGTAACCCAGAATTCCTCAAACTTAAAAAACAACAAAGAAAACAAAAGATTAAATTTACATCCAATGACTTAGAGGACTACAACGAACCTTTCTCTATGGAAGAGTTAAGTAACTCTTTGCATAGAGCAAAGGATTCTGCCACTGGACCTGATGTAATACACTATCAACTTTTAAAACAGCTGCCTCAAACTTCACTTGCACTATTAATATCTATTTTAATGACATATGGGTGACTGGCCAGTTTCCAACTTCCTGGCGAAAAGCTACAATAATTCCTATTCCCAAGCCTGATAAAGATCACAGCAACCCTAGTAATTACAGACATATTGCCTTAACAACTTGTCTGTGCAAACCCATGGAGAAGATGATCAATGATCGACTTGTATGGTTTCTGGAATCGAACAATCTGCTTGCGAATGTCCAGTGTGGTTTCAGAGGCCAGAGAAGTACTGTGGATCATTTGGTCAGACTTCAAACGTTTATTAGAAATGCCCTGGGCAGAAAATGACACGTGGTCGCCATCTTCTTTGACCTGGAAAAGGCATATGACACAACGTGGACGTATGGGATTTTAAAATACATTTTTAACATGGGGTGGAGAGGGCGTATGCCTCTTTTTATTGAAAACTTTCTAAGGAACCGCCAATTTCAGGTTCGTGTTGGGTCAACGTTATCTGATCCTCATGAGCAGGAGTTGGGGGTTCCGCAAGATAGTAGTTTATATGTTACCCTTTTCTCAGTAAAAATCAATAGTATTATTGATGCAATTGAGAATATGGGTGACTCGTCATTGTATGTAGATGGCTTTTTAATCTGCTATAGCAGCACAAAAATGAATACTATAGAGCGCAAACTTCAGCTGTGTTTAAATAGGATTCAAAAATAGGCCACAGAAAATGGTTTCAAGTTTTCAAAGACAAAAACAAATTGTGTTCATTTTTGTAAGCTTCGGAAACATCACCTCGATCCGGAGTTGAAAATTGATGGTAGTCCTATTAAAGTTGTTAAGGAAGTGAAATTCTTAGGTTTTGTTGTTTGACAACACACTGAATTTCGCTTCCCACATAAAACAACTAAAAGTTAAATATAAGAGAGCACTGAACCTACTGAAGGTTGTTGGTAGCACTGATTGGGGTGCTGACCAAAAGACATTACTCCATCTGTAAAGATATCTTGTTCGTTCAAAATTAGATTACGGTTCTATAGTTTACAGGTTCTGCGAGGAAGTCATACCTGGTGTTAGAATTAGTTTTGGGGCTTTTCGAACATCCCCAATAGACTTTATGCTTGTTGAAGCAGAGGAGCCTTCTCTTGAGAAGCGCAGAATTGAATTATCACTCCAATACGTGTTTAAACTTTTGGCCAATCCTTCAAATCCTGCTTATAATTGTATTTCAGAACCTCAAAATGTTGACTTTTGTAACCGACATCAGAAACATATTCCTCCATTGGGAATTAGTGTTAAACCCCAAATGGGGTCTGCAAAAATTCGTTCTGAATCTATAAAAGGAAACCGTAAATCACACATTCCTCCTTGGCATCTTAAAAAGCCTACAGTTATTTTAGACCTTGCGTCTACCAAAAAATCTGATACAAATTCCTTGCAGTTTAAACAAAAATATGCTGACATAAAGTCCAAGAAAAGTACACATACAAGGATTTATACAGATGGATCTAAAGATGGTGACAAAGTATCATCAGCTGCTGTTACTGGTGATCATATCACCCCAATCAGAATACTGAATCAGAGTTCTATTTTCACAGCTGAAGTTAAAGCTATACAACTCGCGCTTGAACACATCGAGAATGTACAGGAAAAGAAGTCGATTATTTTTTTCCGACTGTCTTTCCTCTTTACTCGCTTTACTCAACCCCAAGTTGAAGAGCCCTCTCATTTTGGAACTTCGCGAGAAGTTATTAACTCTCATGTCGGACCGATATGATATCGTGTTTTGCTAGTTACTCGGACATGTAGGTATCGCTGGTAACACCGGGGCAGACGGTGCAGCAAAGCAGGCTTTATCCAAGCCTCTCACTGATTTAAGATTCCGTTCAGTGATTTCAAGCCTCATATCAGTAGTTACATCAAATCTATGTGGCAGGCGGAATGAGATGGAGCGACAAATAGCAAGCTTCATCGCTTCCGACCAACTATTTCAGATCACTACCCGTCTAGTAACCTTTGTAGAAAGGATCTTGCAGTTTTGACGCGATGTCATATTGGTCATACACGACTAACACATTCCTTTTTGTTGGAGGGTTCTGTGCGACCAGAGTGTTTTCCCTGCCAGCAGGTGCTGTCAGTGGAGCACATTCTTTTACATTGTACTGATTTTAATCATGTCACAGGGCAGTATTTTTCTGTGGAATCTCTGAGAGATCTTTTTTATCCTACAAGCCCGAAAATGATTCTCTCATTTTTGAATTCAATCAACCTGTTTAGTAAATTTTAAAATTGTTTTTATTATCTTAAACTAGAGTCTTCAAGACTTAAATACACCAGGTTGATATCTGAATTATTCATGTTTCTTGTTTCGTCATGCATCATTGTTCATACTACATTGTCGTTATCATTTTTATTGTAGTTGTTTTTACTCATCTTTGTATTTCTTAATTGCCATGTTTCCATTTTATCGTTTTCTCGCCACGATATAACCTTAGCTGCTGATGTGGCCTTAAGCTACAATAAATAAATAAATAAATAAGATAAAAAATTGTTGGTCGGAAGCAATGAAGCTTGTTATTTGTTGCTCCATCCCAATCCGTCTGCCACACAGATTTGATGCAGCTATTGATATGTGGTTTGAAATCACTGAAATAAATTTTAAAATCAGTGAGGAGCTTATTTAAAGCATGTTTTGCTGCACTGTCTACTCTGGTGTTACCGGAGATAACAACATGCCGATGTAACCAGCAGAATACGATATCAATTGGTCAGACATGTGAGTATTCAACTCCTCACGAAGTTCCAAACTGAGAGGGCTTTTTAACCAGGGGCTGATTAAAGTAAGCAAAGGGGAAAGAGAGTCGGAAAATATAATTGACTTCCTTTCCTGCACATTCTCGATGTGTTCAAGTGCAAGTTGTAAAGCTTTAACTTCAGTTTTGAAAATATAACTTTTATTTGGCATCCAGATTGAGGTGACGTGATCACCAGTAAGAACGGCTGACGATACTTTGTCACAATCTTTAGATTCACCAGTATAAATCTTTTTATATGCACTGTGCTTGGAGTTAATTTCAGCATATGTCTGTTTAAACTGTAAGTACTTCATTTTTTAAGACATTTTGGGAGAAGAAAGGTCCAAAATAACTGTAGGTTTTTTAAGATGCAAAGGAGGAAAATGTGATTCATGATTCTCTTTTATCACATCGGATTCAGTTTTTGTGGGCTCGGACTCCTTTTGGGTTTAATTCCAACTCCCAATGGAGAAATATGTTTCTGGTGACGGTTGAAATATTCAATATTTTAAGGATCTGAGACACAGATATAAGCAGTTTCGATTGTCTAGCAAGAAGTGTAAAAACATACTGGAGAGACAATTTAATTCTGCGCTTCTCAGGAGAAGACTCCTCTGCTTCAACAAGCATTGAATCTATTGGTGATGTTCGAAAACACCCAAGCTGATTCAAATATCCCAATTATGAATTACATCGAGTGGCTTGCGATAAGGCTTCCTTGAAGAACCATAAACCACACAACCGTAATCTAATTCTGATCTAATAAGTGATATACATATGGCGTAATGTTTTTGGTCAGCACCCCAGTCAGTTTTACCAGCCATGGGAAGTGAAATTCAGTTTATTGTCAAACAGTAAACCTAAGAATTACACTTCTTTAACAACCTCAATAGTACTCCCATCTATTTGTAATTCCGGACGAGGTTGTGTTTCCGAAGATTACAAAAATGAACACAATTTGTTTTTGTTTTTGAAAACATAAACAATTTTCTGTGGCTCATTTGTGAATTCCGTTTAAGCACAGCTGAAGTTTGCATTCTATAGCATTCATAGTGTTGCTGCTACAGCAGATTAAAAAGTCATCGACATACAATGAAGATTCTACCATATTCTCAATTTCGTGGATGATACTATTAATGTTTACAGAAAAAGGGGTGACTGATAAAATACTACCCCGAGGAACCCCCAATTTTTGATCGCGTGAATCAGATGGAGTAAACACGACACTTTCTTGAAGTTGACGATCCTTTAAAAGGTTTTCAACAAAAATAGGCATACCCCCTCTCAAACCCATATTAAATAGATCTTTTAAAACGTTGTATCGTATGCTTTTTCCAGATCACAGAAGACGGCGATCACATGTTTTTTTTGCTGGGGGAAAGCATTTCTTATAAATGCTTCAAGTTTAACCTAATGATATACAGTACTTCTCTGGTTTCTGAAACCACACTGAACATTCACAAATAGAGTGTTCGATTCCAGAAACCCACAAGTCGGTCATTAATCATCCTTTCCGTGTCTTTACACAGACAGCTTGTTAAGGTAATAGTCCTGTCATTACTGGGGTTGCGGTGATCTTTATTAGGCTTTGGAATGGGAATTATTGTCGCTTTACGCCAAGGAGATTGAATCTGGCCAGTCAACCATGTTTCTTTGAAAATTGATAGTAAAAGGTTGAGAAATGAAGACTTATTCAATTCTTCAAAAGAGAATGGTAAGGCCACACAAAGTAGATTTTCTGTTTCTCAGGCCATTATTTGTGAAATTGCATGCGTGCGAGCGGTTTTTTATTTTATTTTTTATTTCAGTAATTACTTCTTTGCCATCAAAAGTTCATGTTCTTGGTTCAAGTTTTAGGCCTCATAATCTACAGAATAGCATGGGTTGTGGTGTATTTCTTCCCTTGAGTGCAAGAAGGCTTTGCAATGCTAAAGCATTGCAAAGCCTTCTTGCACTCAAGGGACAAATGCATCAATTTTTTTAACTTGGATAAAATATCAGACATCAACCATTTAATTTTTATTTTTTTTAAGTTTAAATTGGTTATAAAAAGAAAGCATGCGACAGCCAAAAGGACCATGCGGGAGGGTCTGAGAAACAGATTTTTTATTTTTTTTAGGCCTAATACTCTAAATTGTTAGAGGTAAATTATTATATTTTTCTTTTTTGTTATTTCTGTTGTTTTTTAATTTTTACGAATACTGGATTACAATTTTCAGACGATGGAAGTTTAGAAAATGTGGAGGCCAATTTGTTGGATATTTATTTTTAGATGCAATAAGTGTGCTGTTTTGTTCCAGGTGTTGTAGGGTTGATTTTGTTCCATTACCTTTAATTATATTATTTAATAATTTTTCAAATGTTTTTGATGGGTGTTTGTTGATTGAGTTCTGAAACATTATCTTCCCAAGAACTTTTCATTTTTTGTTTTATAACTCCTCTTGTTGTTACCCGATTTATGGATTTGCCGAGGTTTTAGGAATTACTGTGTTTGCAGTGTCTAGTAACTCTTCAGTGAAGTTTTCTATTTGGCCAGCACTTTCGTCAAATTTCTCCCGGTTGAGTCGTTCAGAAGAAAGCGACGAGAAAGTGTCCCAGCAGCCTTCTTGAAGTTACTCTAGGGCCCCCTCTCATCGTTGGGCGGAATCACACCCTTCCACACAATTGGCAAGTTGTCACTCCAGCACAAGTCACCTTCTACCTTCCAAGAAAAATCGAGGAAGAGAAAAGTGCATGTAATTGAACGATCAGTTGATGTGTACGACCCAGATGCGGGGTGGAGGTAAGTGTCTGATCCACCATTGAGCAAACAAAAGGCATATTTTGTAATAAAGTTTTCGACTGTGTTGACCTTCAAGTCTTATTTGTTACAGAAATCACCCCAAGAGGACTATGAGCATTAAAATCACCCAGCAAAATGTACAGGGTTGGGAGCTGGTGAATAAGTTGTCCAAGATCATTCAGCTGTATAGCGTTACTTTGTGAAACGTAAATATATAACATAATGTGACTGTAAAGTCTAAAGTTAGGCATATCGCTACAGCCTGTAAATGTGTTTGTAAAGGTACAGGACTATGAATAATATCGTCTTTCACCAAAACAGACGTTCCACGATGTGAAGATCATTTTAATTTGCCCAGACATTATACGAAGTATACTGCTTAAAGGCTTAATGGATCTTCATTTATTTTCAGGCCACTTTAAGAGCTTTTCCTACAGGCAAAAAGCAGCAGGTGCACATTTATGGCTTAGAAGGTCCAGTTCATTAAAATTTGGTTTAAAACCTCGACAATTCTGCTGTATTATATCATTTTTGGTTGTATTAGACATATTTGCTTGGCGACTGAGATGGCGGACGTGTGTGCGAGATAGCCCCGTTACCTTGTTTGTGTGATTTTATGCTCGGGGAATTACGATGAGTGGAGTTCGGGCGTAAGTGTCAGAACGTTTCGTCGATGCACTTACCGACTTCCACCTTTTCCATGCCCTCAAGCCTGTTACATGTAACAGGTTCTTGTCAAAGCTTGGGAGTTCTGTCCGGCAACTGTTTTGATTGTTTCCTTTTCTTAATTGTGTTTATGTCTTTCTTGTTTTCTTCTCTTACTCTGACTCAGATTTTGTTGCTGCGATCTTTGCCTTTTGATGTCGTGTTTGGGTTGTTCGATTTTCTGTCTGTTGTATTTTTTTGGTTATATTTTTTGTTCTGATTTAGGTGCATCTTTTCTCTGGATGGGGCTCTTTTTCCTCTGGTGTTTTTGCAGTTTTCTGTTGTGTTTGAGTTTACTTCGGTTCGCTATGCGTTAGTTTTGCTATGGTGAAGGTTTGTACTAAGGACGGAACTGTGCTGTTTGTGAGCCATGTCCAAAGTGTCTGTCACTCTACTGATTTTGTTTGGATTTTTTGTTTTTAAGTTCTTGTCTAGGATGTTGATGTTATATTAATTCCAAGCATTGGCATTACAATGTCTCTGGCCTCTTTAAAATTAATTTGCCTCACATTTTACTTTTTGGATTTCCTTCTCCCGTTCTCGAACAGGGTAATCTTTGGATAAAGCTATATAATTTCCCTGACAGTTACAGCCCTTTACATTATATCACATGAAACGTCGTTAATTTCGACGTAACAACCCATGTCTTATTTCCTGATTATCAACTAGTGTCTAATCGGCGCGTGGTCCCATAGCATGTATTCTTGGGCGCAGTTCACATGACGTCAATTACGACAACAGGTGCAAGTAAAGCGCATGCATGACGTCATGGTGTGAAGGGTCTAAGCCAACGAACTGATTGTCGGTTGTTTTGGGAGAATTTAACGACAATGAATTAAATAAAAAGTGTAAAAAAACATTCGAAAATTCATGTGATATACAGAATCTTTAACTCGTGATGTTTTGATATAATATTTTTTTAAACTCGTTTGATGAATTCGATTCATAACTCGCCTAAAGGCTCGTTGTGAATCAAATTCACCAAACTCGTTTCAAAAAATCTTATATCCAAACATCACTCGTTTGAGATCCTCTATATTACAGGGCCATTAGTGTTGTTGTTCGCATTGAAAACAGGTTTCTTGTCCCCAACATTTATTTTGTCCACGACCATACTTCTGGCATCTGAAGTACCGAAGTGAATTTGGGATATACAAGTCCATTCATATAACCCATTTTAATTGCTTTTGGTGGTCAAGATTAGCCAAACGTTAAAATATATGTCTTGGTTGGGATTTTATTACCATCGTTTTTAATTTCGAATCTTTTCACATACATGTATGTAATATTCTATGATATGAGTTTTTTTATTTTATTTCCAATATATCTATGCTAGAAAGTTCCCTAAGTTTAATAGCGCCTTTACTAGTATTCAGGATGTTATGCGGAAAGGCAACAACTTTCACATCTAAGATCTTATCAATTTTTAATAAATTTAATGCCTGGAATTCCGTCAGTTCCGTTTTCAAAATATCCTGCCCGATCTCATTTTCTTACTTCACTCACTGATCCAGCAAATGGATTCAGTGTTGATGCTTATTTTCTTTATTCGTCCGCATAAATAATTACAAATTTCCATGGTTGTGTTTTTTTTTTATCTGAGTCGGAGTCCGATAGAGCACAATTCATATCGTTACCTCGTTTTTGTTGTTTTTGTGAGATTTTTTCCATTTTTTTTTGTTTTAAATTCTTCAGTCCATGCCTCTCACCCTTACTCTGGCGCCCAACCTGGGGAGTATGTTCCAGCTAAATACTAGATGAAGACAAACCCACGAGTACCTGGAAAGCCTACTCCCTACTGTTGATGCTAATGCATACCGCTGGAGCACTGACCCGTCGAATGTGGGTAGCAGTATCAGGTCGTTACGGTCATTCAACCAATCATTTTGTAAAAGTAGTGCAATGACATTTACCACGGATGACTGACGCAAGCAGAGCAAAAAAAACATATATGTCAAAATGTTCGATCTTTATTAAAAATCAGTATTGCTATCAATGATAAAATTGAGTTAAAAAGAAAAAAAAATAACTGATTGAATGACCACCAAATGCACCCGGACGTGACATCCTGTTTGGAGCCTTTCGACCATCCCTCTACTCGCGACGTGGGGACCAAACATCTCCATCTTGAAGACTGCCCTAACCTGGACCACTGTGTCCTCAATTGCTAGGATTCCTCGTGGGAGAATATCGTGCCTGCTGGATGTTAAAAGCAGTATAGAAACATTTTGGCCCGGGGCTGCGTAATTGTGTATTCCGCAGCAAACCAGCTCAATTGAGCAAACCTCCTAATTTAAAACCAGCAAACCTGCACAATTGAGCACACCGTACTCTATCCGCCACCTGGGGACGCGTCTAGTAGGGGATGTCCAAGCCCGTCTCTGTTTTGCCTCCCATGTACTCTCGCCAGCGCGCGTTTTGATAGGCCACATACCTCAACCCAAATTGTGATCAAAGTAAGGGTGTGAAGCATGGACTAATAATGTACCGTTCATAAAATACCACAAAAAACAACAAAAAAACCCACAAAAAAACAAAGGCGAAGTCGTGAAGAAATACTTTTTCTTAAACTCAAACTCAGATATAGATCGAGAAACCCCATGCTCTTCCAAGAATTGGCCAAACGTTATGCACATGTATGCAGAAGAATGAAAATAAACAGGGGCAACTGACCTACTCGTACTTGTAAAAAGTATGTTAAAATATAAGTGGGTCAGTGAAGGATTCCAAATATTAGTTTAATGTAAGATGGAATTTCCAGTCGTTTTTCTGTTACTAATTGAAAAGCTCTCAGATATGAATGTTCTTGTCTTTCGACATAAGACATTTACAATCAGAATAAGTGTACTGGAAACTGGATACCCTTAGAGCTTACATGTATTCGGAGTAAATGACGAACTTAAAACACAGGATGTTACAGTTGAAAGAACTGAAACACAAAAAGGTTCGTATCGGAGATGCTGGGATCAGGTTGTGGCTACAAAGGTAATATTTAGATACCGTTTTTTCACGTTATCACTCTTACAGTATAGTCGCCGTGGGTAGTCACTTTTCCACATGTCCACAGTGGTTGTGGAAAACCGTGGGCAAATTACCTTTCAACTGCCCACATAAATTTCTGTGGACAGAGATTTTTCTAGACCGTGGGCATGCTACCTCCTTGCCCACAGAATTAATAACTAACACGGCAATTCCCGTGGAGTGTCACAAGATCTGACTTTTTATTACACTACTACAATATTTATGTTACGTAATTTTTCTACACGATAGCCTGAGAAAAAAAATCTGTTAACATCGGAAGGAGGTTAAAATATCAGACAAGTTTCTGTTCTCCCCTGTCACAACAAATTCCTGGGAGAATCCAACTGACGAAAATGCAGAAACTAAAAAGCTCGGACGGAATGGTTTCGCGCGCCGAAGTCGCGCAGGGACGGTTTGGGGCAAGCTCCTTTCGACCCTCGTTGACTGTTCGTTTTTTGTTGAATGTCAGGGCGTGGTAGAGTAGAAAAAGGAAGGAGGGGGAGGCTAACCCCCGCATGGGCTTCACCCGCCTCTTTTTCTTTGGAGGTGGTTGAGATGGTAATGTGGAAGTCGATGATGTTGAGTTTAGTGATTGGGTTGCGTTTAATGCCTTTTTGGAGTTTGCCTTGGATTTTTCCCTGCACTCGCGGGTTTCGGAGATGGCTTGTTGTCCTATCTCAATGGTTCGTTCTATTGCTCCCTTCATGTCTTCGGTGGTGGCTGCAGACTGAGGTGGCTGTTTTGCTGTGATCGACACACCCGGGCAATCCGGTAGAGAAGGAGGTGGGGAGTGAGGGGTAAGAGGTGATGAAAACGCAACCTCCAGTTCCTCATCAGTCTCCACCAGACGTTCCTCACCCAACAGTACCGGCTCAGGAGCTGGCAGTTGGTTGGGTGTAAAAGTGGGACTAGGAGGGGAACTGGCGACTGCCTCCAGAACCTCCATCCTCTCGCTCACCTCTTTCTTCCCCTTCCGGGAGGCCTCAAAGCGCCGGGCGTCCCTGTGCTTGGTCGATGGACTCTTCTTCCTGTTATTTCTCTTTCTCTCTTCAGTACCTCCGTGCCATTTCGGGTGAGGACCAGTGGGAGAGGGAATCCTCTCGCAAAAGGTACTACCTCTCCCCAAAGGGGGTGGTGACTTGGTTGTCTCTATTTCAAATTCCAGGCTCAGGCGGACTCTCTTACCTGTCTCCTGGACAGGTCAGGTGACAGGGCAAGAGATGCCCAGAGCTGAGATGGTTTTGACGAGTCTTTTTGGTAATTCCAGTGTATCCATGATTGCTCACACTCTGAAGTCAGAGGTGCGAATGATGTGAATGTGATAATGTTAGCGAATGGCGATGTCCAATGACCAGAACTAAAAAGCTTGTGGACCATGTGATATTTATCTACTCATCTGTATGTCATTTGTTAACCCTTTACCTAACGCTAGGAGTAGACGACACTCGTGAAAATTTTTTTTCTGTAACTAAAAATTTTCATTTTTATCTTCCGCTTCCGCAAAAATCCGGTTCGTTTTCGCGACAGCTACCGGCTGTCTTCGAAATTTGAATCAAGAGTTGAGAGTATAAAAACAACTTCCACCCCAAGCATTGGTTACTGGGTCATGATCCACCAGTAAATCAGGGCTTGTTTACCACAATAAACAAGCTCTGCTTCACTTCCCGGGATCCCCACGGGGGTCGATCCATTACAAATGGGATAAGCATCTCTCGAGCATTCGCTTACCAATACCTGATGTTGGTTTTTAACCCTACCCCGTGATATTAATTAAAGTTAGCCCCAGTGGTCTGCGTCAGACAAGATAGATCCATTCGTCTCTTGAACACAAGTCGTTTGAAATTTTTAATCCTTTCAAACGCTGCTGTATATAGTATACACATGCCACTAACTTCTGTAAAATTACTTCAGATGGATTATAGCAGGTCATAAATCATAAACACAAGAGCACCATTAATTGCCGATTAACATAAGTCAATCAAGTTAATTAATTTAATCATTGATGAATAACAAACAATCTTGCAGAAAAATGATAACAACCAAGTGAATAAAAATGTTTGGTTTATATTTTTTCATTCTTTCATTTTAACAATTAAAAATATACATTGTACTTTATCGATAGGGCCAGGTTAAGAAAAAACGAAATTAATTTGACGAAGCATTTTTATTGTAAGTTGAACTATCAGAATTACTCCGAAATTATCCACTAATAAGCGCGAATTTCATATTGCACTTTTTAGTGAATAATTCCAAAGTAATTTATCGATAGGGCCAGGTTAAAAAAAAATAGGCCGATGAAATCGTCAGATGTGTACCCATACGCGCAACTAGTGGAAAGCTGTGTGACGGAGGACCACCATGGATGCCGACATTATGTACATCATACATGGCATGGGTACATACAGAAATGGATTGGAGGAGTGTCTAATGTGATGGATAAAGTGTTAACATTCCGAATCAAATTATCAGATTTACAGAATAGCACATAAGTAACCTGAATAAATATATAAAGTAACATGACAATCGGATTGATATTTTTTGAGTTATCTCATACCAAAGGGATTGGAGGAATTTTCAATTTGAAGGATAAAGGGTTAATATCTCAGGATCAAATGATCAGGTTTACACCAAAAACTATACAGCTCGGTACATCAGTAACCTGAACACAAATATAAAGTAACTTGACAATCCAAGCAATAGTTATCAAGTTATGGAATGCCAAAGGGACTGGAGGAATTTTCAATTTGAAGGATAAAGGGTTAATATCTCAGGATCAAAATAACAGATTTACACCAAAAACTATACAGCTCGGGGCATCAGTAACCTGAATACAAATATAAAGTAACTTGACAATCCAAGCAATATTTTTCAAGTTATCGAATGCCAAAGGGATTTGAGGAATTTTCAATTTGATAGATAAAGGGTTAATATCTCACGATTAAATTATCAGATTTACACCCAAAACAATACAGCTCGGAACATCAGTAACCTGAACACAAATATAAAGTAACTTGACAATCCAAGCAATATTTTTCAAGTTATCGAATGCCAAATGGATTAGAGGAATTTTCAATTTGAAGGATAAAGGGTTAATATCTCAGGATCAAAATAACCGATTTACACCAAAAACTATACAGCTCGGCACATCAGTAACCTGAGAACAACTATAAATTAACTTGACAATCCAACTAATATTTTTCAAGTTATCGAATGCCAAAGGGATTGGAGGAATTTTCAATTTGAAGGTGAAAGGGTTAATATCTCGGAATCAAATCATCAGATTTACACCAGAAACTATACAGCTCGGCAAATCAGTAACCTGAACACAAATATAAAGTAACTAGACAATCCAAGCAATAGTTTTCAAGTTATCGAATGCCAAAGGGATTGGAGGAATTTTCAATTTGAAGGTAAAGGGTTAATATCTCAGGATCAAATTATCAGATTTACACCAAAAATTATACAGCTCGGCACATCAGTAACCTGAACACAAATATAAAGTAACTTGACAATCCAACTAATATTTTTCAAGTTATCGAATGCCAAAGAAATGGATCGGACGCCGGACGGACGGACGGACGGACGGACAGACGGACAGACGGACTGACGGACAAAGGATGGACGAACGACGGATGGCCGCCCCGGATGCCGGCATTATTTGTACCATACATAGTATGGGTAGACATAAAAAACGAAATTAATTTGACGATGCATTTTTATTGTACGCTGAACAATCAGAATTACTCCGAAATTATCCACTAAAAAATGCAACATTCATATTTCACTTTTTAGTGAATAATTCCAAAGTAATTTATCGATAGGGCCAGGTGAAAAAAAAAAACGAAATTAATTTGAAGATGCATTTTTATCGTACGCTGAACAATCAGAATTACTCCGAAATTATCCACTAAAAAGTGCAACATTCATATTGCACTTTTTAGTGAATAATTCCAAAGTAGTTTATCCAATGGGCCAGGTTAAAAAAAAAACGAAATTAATTTAACGATGCATTTTTATCGTACGCTGAACAATCAGAATTACTCCGAAATTATCCACTAAAAAGTGCGACATTCATATTGCACTTTTTAGTGAATAATTCCAAAGTAACTTATCGATAGGGCCAGGATAAAAAAAAAAAACGAAATTAATTTGACGATGCATTTTTATTGTACGCTGATATCAAAATTACTCCGAAATTATCCACTAAAAAGTGCGAATTTCATATTAAACTTTTTAGTGAATAATTCCAAAGTAATTTATCGATAGGGCCAGGTTAAAAAAAACGAAATTAATTTGACGATGCATTTTTATCGTACGCTGAACAATCAGAATTTCTCCAAAATTATCCACTAAAAAGGGCAACTTTTATATTGCACTTTTTAGTGAATAATTCCGAAGTAATTTATCGATAGGGTCAGGATAAAAAAAATGAAATTAATTTGACGATGCATTTTTATTGTATGCTGAACTATCAGATAATATATCCCAAATGAAAACAGAAGAATTAAAAAAAAATCTAAGTTAAAATTACAGCATGACGGTACCCTCCATTAAACAATTTCGCGACGGAAGGACTTGCGGACAGACGGAGTGACGGGGGTATGAAAAACGAAATTAATTTGACGATGCATTTGTATTGTACGCTGAACAATCAGAATTAAAAAAAGTTCAAGGCCAGGGGGTGCTGTCATGATTAGCCTCTTTCTGCATAAATAAATAAATAAATAAATAAATAAATACATAAATAAATAAATAAATAAATAAATAAATAAATAAATAAATAAATAAATGGGCCTCAGTACTCGGCGCTAATTTCACCGAGCTGATGTTCCTTTGTCAAAATATTTCCAGGCCGAAAATTCTAGAAGCCGAATCTTCCCCTTCCCGCCCGAGCTTACAGTTGTCAACGAAAGCGAACGAATTGTTCAATAGTCGATCGAAAATCAGATTCGGTTTAACAGAAAGATCATATCAATACATAATTGCATATCAGCGATATTCGCAGGTGCACTCTTTTATTTTCAACTATTTTTTGCGTTGTGTACACATTTTTTTCAAAGCACTCGTTCGCAATCGACATGGGTTTGTCACTGTATGTCTTGTTTTCACAGTGTGAGTTGTGCTGTTCACTTTTCAGATTGAGAAAATGTGACGTAATTTTAACAAGTTATCAATTTTTTTCCTTTTTGTAAATACAAAAATGACCATATACCTGTGCTTGCAAATTGAAATGATGAAGAAATAAATATTTTTAATCAGAGTCACATTCTCTCAAGACGTGTTAAAAATTACTTCCAGTTACATTTCCGTCGGCAGACGTGTTTCGGATTAATTATGTGGACACTGCCGTCCGGCATTATTATCGTTCTGTAATCTTTTCCACAGAAGTCCACATGCTTTTGCCCACAGAACTACATCCCACAGAGTCCACATAAATTGGTATCAAACGGATTTCTGTGGAAAATCAGTGGGCGCCCACTGTGGACATGTGGAAAGGTGACTGCCCACGGCGACTGTACTGTACACTGCCCGCAAGTTGTAAATTAAAAGCAGAAATTAATCCAAGCGTCGCTACTCCTGATAAATACTTCTTAAAGGACTGGTTTCCCATCTCCACAAAGCTGGTCTCAAGTTGACCTCACAGACAAAATTTGGTAAAAAGTTGATAACGTTTGTTCAAGTCTTCATGCTGACAACAATGCATTTCCTTCCTTCACGCTCGATTAGCGATTAAGTGGCACATGATTTCTACACCTTCTCCGTGAGGTGTCAAAAGTCGGCCTCGGTTGCGCTTCCCCCGATGTTATCGCTTGTGATCTTATGTTGTCATCTAGGGCTATACAGTTAAAACTAGAAGTCCTGTCATGAAATGCGCACAAATAGCACGTTGATATGCGCGTTAATGTGCGCGTTGTGGCCCAAGTAAAGCTATCAAATGCTGTACATATGGCCTGTGCACAAGCAATGTTTCAGCCAATGGACCTCCGGGTAACCCGGAGGTCCATTGGCAGAAACATTGCATGTGTTTGCTATGAGTAACCAGGAGAACCTGCCGTGCTTTGGATGCCATTCGATATGGCAATTGCGCGCAATTCCAACGCGCAATTAAGCCTAGATAAGCGCACAATTCGTGACAGGACTTCTAGTTTTAACTGTACATGTACATTTTACGAATGCTACTCCTTTGCCAAATGATCTTGAGCAACTGACAAATCAACTTCCTACTCAATATAATTCTGTAAACTGATTTCAACGTACTCACGCTCTTTGGGGTGCTTTTTGTTGCAAAGAAGTTTAAAAAGCTATAACAGTAGAAGAGCCTATAACAAAATACGACTAGTGATTGCTCAATGATTGGTAAGCATCCGGTTAATACATGTCGATAGAAACATAACTTTACGGGAGTGATCATCATTCAATTGTGTTGAAACGCGTAGTTCTGGTGGACAATCAGAGGGAGCCCCAGAGTAATTTCGAAGCAATGGGATACATTTTCGTCGTTTTGTTTCTAATTTTATCGATAGCGTATCTAATTACGTCCTTAATAACGTTACTTATCACGTAATCAGCTGTGCATCTATATTTTGTATTGAATTATGTTTTAACAGGGCGAGTGTGAAGACCAGCTCATTTTTACCGACATAATTGCATCAGGTAATACAACGAAAATGGAAAAGATGTGGCTACGTAAAGAAAAGCATCGTCACAGCATTCTCTTCACTAGTTCTAACGAATTGTATATACAGCTGATATCCTGCCATCAATACCAAAACGCGAACGAGCCAAACATCAGTCGATTTGCAATAAACATCAGCGAAACAGGTAGCATATGTTAACCATATGTGCAACAGTTTGTTTCTTATTACATGACTGTACAATTTGAACGCAACATACATTACCATTGTTAAAAGGGTTTGTCATTGCAACACAAAAATAGACAATATTTAAAGCTGCAACACATGCATAGAAAACTGGGCCTTGATCATATTCTCATGCCCATAGTGTGTTAGATGATCCTCGGCCTACCCTTCCAAGCCGCCCATCAGTTGTCGGGTATATTTTAGCAGTTCTCCCATGAGATTCCTCAATGTTATGGATGACGGAATCTTTGGTGGTTTATGACTACAGTTGAAACTAGAAGTCCTGTCACGAACTGTGCGCTTATCTAGGCTTAATTGCGCGTAGGAATTGCGCGCAATTGCCATATCGAATGGCACCCAAAACATGGCAGGTTCTCCTTGTTACCCATATCAAACACAGGCAATGTTTCTGCCAATGGACCTCCGGGTTACCCGGAGGTCCATTGGCTGAAACTTTGCTTGTGCACAGGCCGTATGTGCAGAATTTGATAGCCTTACCATCGTCATAACGCGTAGATTAACGCGCAAATCGACGCGCTATTTGTGCGCATTTCAGGACAGGACCTCTTGTTTTAACTGTACAGTGGCCACGGTTGGATACTCGGCATTGGGGGTATTGTCCAGTAAATCACATTATGCTCCTACCCCATGGTAGATGGTCTGTCGGATCTGGCACTGTTCCATCATTTGGAACCCCTAAAAATGAACATCACGTCGGGGTATGAGATAGTCTCTTCCATACTCCATTTCCTTTATCATTGTACTCTCGACAAATAATTCATAATTTTCTTATCTCGTTCGCTACACTACCAATTTGAAGACAAATATGCTTTTCAAAGAGGCCATACAAATGCTTAGATCATTATCGGTCACGGATATCTCAGTGTCATTATATGGCTCAACAACACAAATCCGCCATTGTTATAAGCCTTCGCAACAGAGCACTCCGATGTATTTATTTTTTTGTGTTTAAGGTCACATACTTATGCAGAATGGCTAATCGTGACCGCGACAGTTTTATGGGTGGAGGAAGACTGAGTACCCGCTCAAGCCGGGCAGTACACAACGTCATCGTGCCCCCATGTAGGCAACCGGGATAAAGTCCCTTGCCCATGGACACAAGCGGGTCGTCCCGGACGGGGATCGAAGTCGGAGCACTCCGATTAAGTAGAACATTAATCTTCCCAAACAATGTCCACAACTGCAACAATAGCTGAGGAAATAACAAACACATCATAAAGAAGAACAACTAAAGGGAAGTCTGAATCAAAACCAAATAAAAATGGAAAATCTGATCCAGAACATAGGCATGAGTCCAACAAACTACAACCAGATCAGAAACAATGGGGAATTTGAGTCAGAGAAGGAGTCTCGTAAAAAAGAACAACGAAAACTAATTTCGAATAAGAAGCATAAATACTCGAAAAATGTTGTTAAGAGCAACGTCTTTGGGGGTGGAAGACATGTCATGTTTTAGTGCATCGATGGCAAGCTCTCCAAAACAAATCCGCCTTAAGTAATTTGAAGATAGGTCCCCACGTAGAAGTTCACCAAAGATAAATACGTGAGCATTTCCCCCCATACGTCCACCATTCAATTCACCACCCGGACATGCATCACAGTACTGACAATGTAATTCCATGGAATTGTCCCTGTTTTAGAGTACATTTCAATAAATTGGGCGTTCTATGCCAAAATATATAAAACCTATGTTTTCTTCCGGAGAAAGCTCTTTTTAATGAAACCTGATACTCAAGATAATTCAGCCTTTAAGCACTTTATTATGTATAATGCCTGGACTGATAGTAATGATATACATGTTCGTGGAACGTCCATCTTGGTTAGAAATTGCATTATTTACTATTTTATGCCTTTGCAAACAAACTTGCAGGCTGTAGTTGACCGCCTAACGTTAGAGAAAATACATCTTATACTGTATGTTATATTTACGTTTCTCCAAGTAAAACCCCATAGTTGAATAATTTTGAACTACCGATTCGTCAAATGCCAACACCAGACATTTTGTTGGGTGAGTTGAATGCACATATCCCCTCCCCCTTCAGCTGAAGAAAAGATAAACGGTAAAACGGAGGAATAGGACATTATAAATATGACGTCTGTTTCTTCAAAGATGGGTCTAATTGTAATCTGCATTTGACATCTGGTTCATACATATCAACCGACCTTGCGTTTTGATGCCCTTCTATCTTCCTGGAGTTCCATTGACCATCTTGGAAGGCCGAACATGACTTGTGCAGGAATTACGACCTCCCTATTGTGGTGGAACGTGTGATACCGACGAAAGCTTTGAGGAGTGGTTAGTTAACAAAGAGCAACTGCGAGACTTTGTCAACGGCTTGTTCCGAACGTCCCATTTGGAAATGCGAGAAAAGTGCTGACTAAATAGAACTAAGAAATCGCTTGACACTGAAAACACAGCTATTCTGAAAACATCGGCAAAGCCATTGTCCTGACCGCATCAACCTAGCGGTTGGCTATCACCACGCGTTTTATGATCGACTTCTAATACTACTGTACTAGTACAGAACTCTAGTTTTCCACCTCTAGCGCTAGTTTGTACTTCTGCGCCACCGTCTGTTCTGCAATCGGCTTATACTTGTTCTGTGTTATATGGGGAAGAGGTTGAACTAGTAGTTGTCGCCCAATACTATAGTCGTCCGATACTATGGTTTGTTACCAGTGACTGTTGGTATTCCATGCAATGTTCGTGTGCGCTAGTGCACTATTATTGTCGTATGATCGACTTTCATCACAACAGTGAAATGATCTACTACATGTACAGCCTGCTATCTTTAGTACGAGTGCTTACTCCTTGATCTATTGTTAATGCTCCTAGCCTTCAGCAGAAGAACATGCATAGTACTGACAAAATGACAGTAGTATTAAGAGTAGCAAAGGTATCAGACTGCACATGTGGCAGGCCTTTCCACTCTCGTAATGGAAGTCGATCGAACGGCAGATACCCGATAGTAGAGGTAGTGTGCAGTAGCAGAGGTACAAGACTATAGAAAGGGGTGAATACAGTAACAGTGGGCACATGAGCGGATGACTATAGTACTGGACGAAGACAGTAGCAGTGCACGCCGATTGCAGGAAAGATAGTGATGGTGAATTAAGTCAATAAGGCAATGAATAATACGGGTAACAGATACGAATTCCTAATTGAAGACAGAAGAGATGATAGTGTTTAAAATCGGGACGTATAGCTGATAACAGTGACATGAAGCAGTGGCAGCCAATAGAATAGTCCGTGTTCCTAAGATGGTTGTCTCACAGCCATAGTATATCCTATATTGTTCCCGGAAAAAGTGATTGCCACTGGTCCCCACCAGTTCACAAAGAGTGGTTTTCTCAAATTTGCTCTGACGCGAGGTAACTCTGACTGTCATAAGTTAAACCCCAATAAGTTAATAAATAAATCCTTTCAAAAATGGCCTCCGCTGAGCTCAAATAACCTTTCTTGTCAATGGGTTGTATGTCGTCGTGTGAGAACCATAAGGTTCTATCTTCCACTGGAAGATAGAACCTTATGGTTCTCACGCGACGATGTGTTATACGCACACTGTTCATTAACAGAAAACTAGCGACACAAGCACTTGCATGAGATTATGCTTGGACTGATATAGGATAGATGAATGCAGGAATCTGAATAGGCTTTCAAAGATCTGATCTTTGCGACAATTAGGACAGAGAAATCCATGCTGTTTCAAGACACAGACTATTAGGGGACCCTACATGACCTTTAATAAGTAAAATAATAGTTTGTAACAGGCTTGTCAGGGCGGAAACGGTGTATTAAAGGAGAATATGAGAGAACCACTAATGCACCCCATACAAACGACGGGCATCCTATAACCTTTCTGTATGGTACAAAGATAGCAGCCTGGATAGATCAATAATGGTAATTCCTATAGTGCTGGGCCGTTTTCGGTAATTCTACCTACTCCCATCGAATCGAACACACCTCATATCGTCCTATAAAACCAAATCCAACATTCTACAGTTAAAACTAGAAGTCCTGTCACGAGCTGTGCGCTTATCTAGGCTTAATTGCGCGCGGGAATTGCGCGCAATTGCCATATCGAATGACATCCAAAGCACGGCAGGTTTTCCTGGTTACTCATAGCAAACACAGGCAATGTTTCTGCCAATGGACCTCCGGGTTACCCGGAGGTCCGTTGGCTGAAACATTGCTTGTGCACAGTCCATATGTACAGAATTCGATAGCCTTACCATGGTCATAACGCGTAGATGAACGCGAAGAGCAACGTGCTATTTGTGCGCATTTCACGACAGGACTTCTAGTTTTAACTGTACCAATCCATTATGATGAGTTTCTATCAGGTTGTATGATCCATTTGGGTAAGTTTTAGTCAATGTCGGGTTCATTTTCGGTAACTAGTTATAATCCCATTCACTCGCATTGGCGGCCTCATAGAGGAGCCAGAACCACTAAACTGATCTCATATTATCAAAAATGCGCTTTTTTATTATATATGAATCCACAAAACCATTGTCGTTTATATGTTCTGTATAACGGGAAAACAGTACAATATTTAGTTTAAAAATACCCATTTCTGCTACTTGCGGTTGTCAATGTTTGTGGCATCCTCATTTTGTCTCGAAAGGAAGATTAGAATCTTATCAACACACTTCGTGGGTAACTTAAACGAACCTTTGTTGGTTTATTATCAATGTTACGGGGGTTAAAATGACCAGGTTCATAACTGTAGAAATTGTGACCATTTTGGGTTCCAGTGCCTCTGGTGGCTACACGGCCAATTATTCATATTAACATCAAAATTCTTCATGAAGATTCCAATGATAAACAAACAGAATCGGTGTTATGTTAAATCAACGTGGGTACAGGGTGGTAAACGTTGTGCATATTGGTTCCCGGACTATTTTAGAACTTCATGAAAAGCTGAAATCTGCCATGTATGTACAATATGATATCGTGTTTTGCTAGTTACCTGGACATTGGTAACGCCAAGGCAGACATTGCACAAGACACAGGCTTAACTCATGTCTACCACTGATTTTAAAGTTCCTTTCAATGATTACAGAGCACACTGAAACAAATTCATCAAGTCTATGTGGCAGACGGAGTGAGATTATGTAATGAATATAACATTCCATCGCTTCCGACAAAACAGTACTGGTCAATATCCGTCTAGTAACCTCTGTAGAAAAACGTTATTTTACATTGGCACTGGGGTCATATTGGTATCGCGAGTATTACATATTCCTTCCTTTCTGCAGGGTAATATACGACCAGAATGTCTTCCTTGCCAGCATGTATTCCCTGTAAAAACATTATTTTATATTGTACAAGGTCTAATCTTGTCAGTCAGCTGTTCTTTGCTGCAGTTTTTTCTTGAGACTTGTTTAATAACACAAGCTCCCATAACATTATATCGTTCCTCAGGGATCTCAAGCTTTTTGTTAATTTTAAACTGTTTCTTTTAACCTCTCATCTAACCATATTGAGAAAAGGATTTTTTTTTTTTCAAATTTTAGCGACAGTTTGTTGGAAATGACATTTATTTTTGTTTCTTCACATATAACTCTCACAAATGGGATATTTTATAGCTGACTTATTCTCTCTTTGGGTTTTTTCAGCCATTATGTTCGTGCATTGATGTTAACATAATCTCTGGAAAACAATTTTTTGGCATAATGTGCCGTTTTGACGTTATCCAATATTTATGTGAAATATTTTAATTTACATTCTTCATAACCCTATCTCATTCATCGATTCGTGCCCTTTCTGTCTGTTTCTACGCCCCTGTCTATCTCATTTACTATACGTCTCCTCTGTACCTGTCTCTCCCGATGGCATCCCCCCCTCTCTCTCTCTCGGATCAGTTCTTCCCTTGGCAACAACAAAAGAAGACATATGACCTAAAGAGAGAGAGAGAGAAGGTTAGAGAGTTGGAAACAGACAAAGACACTCTGAAACGACAACGGTGACAGAGATATGGTTAATCTGATATTAAGCTTTTGTTTGATATTTCTTAACGTTTCCTTTTGCCAAAGTATATTTTCTCATTCATTTATCGATTGCTTTGACATTTGAAACCTCGAAAGGTGGAGTAGTGCTCTTTTAATGAAGTAAACAAGTTACGATTTACTTGTAAAATACGGCCTGGCACAAACACCTGTGGTGGAAATCTTCTAAGGTGGGCGGTATAGGTACAAATGGTTGGCTAAACTTACCTTATCCCTAAGGTTAAGGGATAAGTAAATATGCTGAACGTGGCGTTAAACGCCAATAAATATCCGGTGTTTTGGAATGCGACATATTTTTCTATCATTGGCCGTACCAAAGAGAACGGTAGGCACATCTTTCATTTGTGATGCCACCATTGGGGCAGGGATCACCCAAATGAGTCTTTTTGGCAAAGGTGCATATAGTAGAGGCGTAGTAGGGTTCGACCCGGAAAAAAATTGATACAAGCTGATTTTGGTGTCATTCGACGCAGAATTTAGTTCGGAACAACATATCCAAAATCCGCAAAAATCCGCCTTGAGGAAAATTTTTCATGTCAGATTTCCCGTCAGGGGGTTGTTCGTGAAGGGGGAAAATTGTGTTTCCGGGGTTTCGGCCGTTTATATGTCACAGATTGAGTTTTATATATTATTTTGTGTCGCAGGCGACCAGATACAAATGTTAATTATATTGAGAGGCAATTGCCTGATGAAATCCTCACACTTTTTATGAGGAAAAAGGGTTAATAACCCCAAAAATGACATTTTTTTCTCAAATTTTCACTACCGATTTAAGATACTTCTGCACAGAATACAAAACTAGAAATGGTTCTTTGATCGATGTTTTCGCATACAATGAGGTGCAGATAATGTTGACTGGTCCAATATAATAACAGGTATTTAACAACATGATGAGGTCTAACAAGACATGTGTTGGTGTTCTTCACGGTTATTCATTGTCGCCGATTTCCTCCCCGATCTCAATCGGCTCGGCATTGAAGCAATTCTCACCCCGACAGTCTCCACAGGCAGACAAGCATTTGAGCGCATTCTTTCTACAAGAACATATGTTTGTTCCGCATGGCTTTCTGGATGTGATTTTGCATTTGCAGCGGATAAATTTGAGAAGAGCCTCAGGCGCTGCGCCCAGGTCAGTCGTCACAGGTATCAACTCATTCCCACGACTTTCCCAGCCCCACTCATCAGGATCTAGGGCATCGTTATCCAATAGTTTCCAAACCATTATTTGTTGGTGAACTCGCAGGTTGTGGAAATGTGCTGCACGCTCAGTCGGGGGAAGTTTTTGTGGTTCAATTCCCGATTTGCTGGAAGTGACCATTGTCATAAATTTTGAATATCTCAAACCATTCAAAGTGTCTGAATGTTTGCCAGAGTACAACATACCGAACAGTTCAGTCCCCATTTTCCCAACCTCTGTCTGAGAAATGGTACTGTCGTGCATTGCTTCTGATATATTTTGAATAGGCAATGACTTCTCTAACTTCTTGAGAAGCAACGTTTTCCCGTGCCCAAACGTTAATGATGTGACATCACACCCACTCCATGCATGAATGAAGAGGAGGTACTTCTGAGTTGTTTCTCCAATCTTCTCTACTATATCTGCGATTTTCCATGCATCTCCACCCCTGTGTGACTTCCGTGCTTCTGACTGGAAATAGATATCAGACCAAGTACGATCCCAATGGTATACGGACATAACTAGTACATCTGTATCATCTGCAACAATGACAACTGTTTTTCCCTGGGACGAAAGTTGAACTGCATTGTCAACAATGTTAGTGTCAGCATCTCCAGAACTGCATTCGACAATATGCCCAGCCTCTCTCAGTGATGTGGAAAGCATTTTTATAAACTGCATTTTATTATTTCCATTCGATAAGAACAGTTCCTGATTTTTGTGGGCAGTCGTGCTGTTCGTCAAACGGATATCAGCACAAACGTGGAGAGCTCTTCTTCTCTGCTCCTGAGTCTTGGTTGTTGGTCGTTGACCATAACCATCGAAGACAATTCGACAATTCTGCCCATATTTCTTCGTCACGTATCCAACATACTGGTTTGCCACTTCCAAGTAAGTGGTGTTTGTCTTCCATTTAACTCTGTGGAGGAGAGCGCCCCCGTTGAGCACGTACAAACCATCAGATGGTGGTTTAGTAAGGGATAAGCCATCAGTTATTGCAGTTGCTAGGTCCGCCTTGTTTGCTTTTCTGAGGAAAAAATCTTTGAAGAGGGCTGTTGGCATTACCGTTAGTTCATACGCAAAGAACTGTGCCATGTCTTGCTCTCTCTGGGCAATAGCAACTAGTCTAGTAAACAAAGTTGAGGGGTCAATTGTCACCCTCTGATCATCTAGCTTCAGCCCGGGGGTGAGGTTAGCTAGGGTACGGATTTGATCACTTCGTTTGAATGTGGCATCGGAAACAATAGCGTTGTCTAATCTAGAGTGTATCTCTGCCCCTACAGACTCAGTGATATCGCAGTTGATACCATCTCCCTCGGAAGCTAACAAACCAGGTGACAGAGAACGCAATCGTTCGTTTCCATCGAACGGGTTGTGTGTGTCAAACCACTCTAGTATTCTGGCGAGATGTGCCCATATCTACATGCTGTTCGCTGGTATTGAGCTTTAGGTCGGTCAACGTTGTCATGGCTTCATGTATCTCTGCGCATTTATGCATCGTGTAAATCCACTCCTGTCGTACAGATTCCGTCACGCCACGACCTCGCGTCAACCCACCCCGACTTTTAATTGAACGCATAAGAACTTGCTCAATAACAAGATCACTATAGAGGCCTGCCCAAATCCTAGAACTTCGACGTATAGCATGAAAGCCGTCACAGTAGAATCTCTCATACAACCAAGGATGTTTTTCTGGTAGTTCAAGCATGATTTGCAGATAGACTCTGCAACTCTTGGCATAGTGTACATGCCCTTTTGCGGCGAAGAGGTTCAGCATTCTACCAACAGCAATGAGATGGAGATTCCAATCGCCAAGACGTTCTCCACGGATGAACATTTTCAGTACCTGAATATATTCTAGATATTGTACCCATAGCTTAGCGCGGTGCGTGATTCTCTTGACAGTTTGGCTTTGTAGTTGTCAAGGCAAGTGTTCACCGTCACGAGAGCTGATGGGCTGCTAACATCAGAAAGGGTGACCGCGCCTTCAAGCACACCTTTGTATAACTCCTTCACACCATCTAAGTCCCTCTGGTTTATCTGTGCACTCTCAACAGTGGGTGGGCTCATCAGAGGAGAAACATTCGCGCTCATTTCGGATGTGGTTATGGCACCCAATAATTTATTCGTCAGTGCAGCTTCTACTAGGAGGTGGCCTCGCATAGCTCTGGAAACAGCTTTGCCGGTCAACATCGACCGAACTGCTAGTGGACCATAAACTTCCTGCAAAGCTTCATCAAGACCTGATCCAGCCATCATCGAGCCGATACTGCCGAGAAAGCTCATGATTGTGTGGAAACCACTCAACCTGCAGACAATGTTCATGGATTGATCAATTATTATCTCATTTGCCTTCAACCATAAAGGCTGGTCAAACGTGACGCACGGGGATGGGATGTTCAATCTGATCGCTTGCTCTGAGATGAATTTCAATGTGGAAAAGATGCATGTGCTGTCTGTTGGGCTGAGATCTATTATTGGGAGAAAGAGTATATCTGATTTCGCTTGATGCTCTGAACCGTGCACAGAATGCGCTAGTTGCATGAAGCCGGACCAATTAGGAACAGTGTCATCTACTGCTCTAGATAGCCACCCGCAATGCCATAGAACGTCAGTACTCAGGCTAGATGGAAGTGTATGTGGTGATTGCAGCTCTACTACTGGTTTGTACCTCAAACCACCAAAGCCTCTCCTCGTTGATTCCAAGTAATCAACCACTGGGATTCCTTTATTCACCAACATTTGTTCAACGCCAACTCGAGCTCTGCGTTTTATCGATGTATGCGACATAGGGGTGGATGGCACCTGAGTTTGGGTTGACACGGCGATTATACCCATACCATAAAGTGAACCTTTCTCATCGATAGTCGCAACGTTATGGTCGACGTTGTCTGCGACCCACTGTACGAATTCTCCGGGAAAATAGTTAGAGGTATAGCTGTCAACAGAATCTAGCTCCATCACACCTTGCTTATACCGTTTGACCTCCTCATAGGTGATAGAAAACCCAAGACTAGCTAGTTCATTAACGAGCCATTTTGACCCGAAAGTATGGTCCATTTCTACTCCTAACCCGAATAGGGTAGGTGTTATGACTGATCTTGGTCTAGCCGATTGGACTATAGAGTGACCTATGCTGTTTCGTTTTATATCATTTGGTATCAAGCACTGGAGAAAAGACTGTAGGTAGGCTGGGATCCAGGTTTTGCCTCGCGAAATGTCCTGTATGTCAGCAGGGGTTGGATTCCAATCTATATCATATTCCATCTCTCTAAGCTGCCCCTTGATCAATTTTGCTGCAGTAACAATGATCCTTTCAGCTTCATCACTTATACTTTCTTTCTTAACCGCATACCATTTTTCATTTATCAGATATTCAGCCATGTTGCGAAAGCATAGGACATTGTCGCGACCCTGTACCCTGGCGAAAAAGATATCATCGCCATATCGCTCTTCTAGTTTCTGCTTCAATCTCTTTTTTGCGTACACAGTTGATTCACCTGCGATATCTTCCATCTTCGAATGCAACTCGGTCAATGTGTACAGTTCTGAATCGGAATGAGTTTCTAAGAATTCACATATGCACTCAAACCAATGTTCCATGCCATGGTCAGGTTTTCGACCAGCTGGTCTCGCAATTTCCAACTGTCTATAGTTTAGGAATTTCGTATGGCAGAGTGGATGATAGACAGCCTCGGCAGCTACCAGATCAATGCAACTCAATAGCCGAACGCTTACTTCTGAAGCTAAACTATCCCCCCCCCCCCCCTCTCAGTTCGCAATGTTCGAGGAGGGTTTCTCGTATAGGTAGTGTCTCGACGGTCCTGATAATTTTGTTCCTATCGGGGTGGCGTGGATCAATTTTTGCGGCGCTACCACAGAACAAACAGTGTGTCTTGAAGTCGAATACAGGCACATTACATCTCAATTTCTTGGCCGACGGAGCTTCGATGTCAGAAGAGCTTGCAGCAGATGCCCGCTTCGCATCAGTGAAATCCCTACGGCAATCTGAATGAACCAGAACAACACCTACGGGGTCCTGTTGAAGCTTGTCCAAAAGGTGTGCTTCAAGGTCTGATCTCTCCCTGACATTACAGAAATTAAGCATGCTATGACAACCTTTCTTGGTGAATTTAACTGATTTGACTTCATCGAAACCAACCTGGCAAATTAAACAGGTACCACCTTGGTGTGTTGCCATATCTAATCAAATGGTGGAAATATGCCGATGGAGGGAACGGATTATTTTCTCTTAGCTATAAGTAGTACGGATCCTGAGGCGGATTATCGAAACTGGATTAATAGACAAGAAATATGATATTGACGAAATATGAAAAAGGACAATGTGACTAAGATTTGTTTCCTGTGTATGTTAACACCGAAACAAAGAAAATATGACAGAATGAAAAAAACAATCGAATAATTCGAGAGCTCGTGGCGATAAGCTTATAGCGATGTGCTGTGTGTAACAGAATCGCTGGAATACCCGCGACTGATATGATGTAATTATCTTTCTCCCGTGTGCTATACAACGCTCTTTATTCGCGGTGTACATCAATTACGTGGGCTGGTATAATACTATAGTCATTATAGTGTATTCTACTGACAGGAAAAATCTGAGAAGAGACAAATTCCTGCCCTTAATACAGAACCGCCTGGAAAATGACATCGGGAAATTGGTAAAAATGGCCACCACCCCACCCTCAGTTGAGACGCTATGAAAAATTTCCCTAAGGCGGATTTTAGCGGATTTTGGATATGTTGTTCCCAGATAAATTCCGCGTCAAATGACACCAACATCAGCTTGTATCAAATTTTGTCCAGGTAACACCACTTTTTTTAGTTCAACGCCTGTACTAATACTGCAGTGATATACAGTACAGTCGCCGCCATGGATTGGCCGTAATGCACGCGGGAGACGACTAACATATAAGCTTAAAGCTTTCTGTCGAATCCCTCCTTTAAACAGTAACAAATTTCCCTGTCTTTAGTTGTTTCATTATAATACTGTATCTATGTTGTTCATATTTTTTTTTGTTACTCAACAATTGTTGTATGCATTTATCAATTATTGAATAAATATTGTTTAAACTAATGCTCGCGAGGGCAGCGATGTCCACGCATGCGTTTACCAGCTAATAAAAATCACCCTCGGCAAAATTTTAAGTAATGAAGCACCGGGTTGTACCCGGTGCTTTATTAATTAAATCTGTGGATGATTATTCCGATAATTTGTGTTTGGAATCTAATATCATTACGCCCGTGAAACTTTTACCCACCCGTGGAAAGTGACCAGTCCACAGCGGCCGTACTGTAGGTATCAGTTGGGGCGGTAGTCGTATTAGTAGTCTTGGTGTTCGCTGCACCGAATGCAACCACGCAAGTAGAAGTTAAATCACATAAAGTTGAGAAGTCAAGAATTTTATTAGATGTTGAAAAGGGTAAACAGAAATGAGAAATAACACATTTACCTGTGCTTTTTGTTTTGCTTCAGATGTAGCTGGATGTGGCTTTGTCTCGGAATCGACCAAATTCAATTGTTCAAACGCGAAAGGAATCCTAGCGTCTCCTTTCTATCCGCATGAATATACTATCACATCGGAACTCACTTGGACCATTTCAGGTTTACCAAACCAGTATGTTACCATTGTGTTTTCTGACATTAACATTCCTTCTGATTCAGAGTGCAGATATTCACATGTGGCTGTTTATGATGTTTTAACTGAAGGAGGTAATTCTCAAACGTTGCTTGGGAAATTCTGTAAAGCGCACCAGAGGCGGGAGCCTCTAAAGTCCTCATGGAATACATTACACGTGAGCATGACTTCAACGCCACAGTACACCGGGACTGGTTTTATTGCGACATATGAGATAAGGGACGTTTATTTTGACTTCAAAGAGGAAGAGGACACAATTGTTGAGCATGGTAAGATTCGGCTGTATTACGAGTTATATATTATATTTTTGACTGTTGTGAAAGACATTGTTTATGTTATCTGTTTCTTGCATTCAAAGAAGTGGAACCGCAACTAGGAAACGGGTTAATCAAAGCTATGGGCTGCTGTCATAAACAACATTAGATCAAAACAAATGAAAATAAAACTCAAAAAAAGACAATATTTAGGGAAATTAGTTCCAAATAAAAAGTCGCAAGCATTGGAACAATACTTTTAAAAATGATTCCACATGTTTCTCTACTTTTCCGTAGAGCGGCAATATGCCACTAGACATTTAATTTATTCTTAACTCACTAGTAACTTGCTACATGCCGCTAATAGGCTATTTTCGTTTTTGTGCTCTTTTGTTCCAAGATTGTGATGCTGATATCTTGGTCGTAAAAGATGAAACTTAACATGACATTTTCCACTGTGAGGGGAATGAAATGTATTGATAAATAAAACATCACATCGTTTTTGTCCTTAATCTACATGTATATAAACTATGCAACATGAAGTTAATAGACTGAAAACAGAAAATATTTTTAAGCACTGAAATCTCTGATTGTATTTTCCTGTTTGTTCATATATTGTTATTCATTTATTGATGCTTCACGCCACCTCGTTACCTAATGCTTTCTCGCCTCGATGAATTCTTATGTATTCTAAACATGACATTTTCTTTAATAAGGTGATATGTTTGATGAAAATCGTGAGCATTTAAATTATGATGACAGTTAAATGAGGCCTTCGAGGTTTCAGCTATCTAATTTGGTCAGTTTTTGTTACTTCAGTGTTTTCACGCAGTAGAGAGCTAAAATATGTAATTATTTTCGATGTGAAGCGTTTTAGAGCACAACCATGTGCTTTAGGCTATATAAAAACTATGTATTATCATTTTTTTAAATGAGTATCCAGGATTGCAGTGAGTAGAGGTACTATGTCAATCAACACGTTAATCTGCTGCGAGTTTACCGAAAAGAAAGTACCCGTGACAGGTAATTTTCGTCCTGTCCATTTGTCTTTCATATTTGTTGTATGGTCCTCAATTTTGAAAAAGGAAAACGTTGTCAGAAGAGCAACAAGTATACTTGAAAAAGATAGTTCAATGCCTACATTAAAATGATGCGGTCATATAATTTTTTTTTTCACACGTACATTATTATGGTCGTCTAAGGAACAATATTTAGTATTATTAAACCTTAACCCTTTGAACACTAAAGGCCGCTTTTACGGCCCAATATCATAATACATCATAATTTTATTAAGCAGCATGACTGCTAAGTGAATGTGTGGGTAGACCAATAAATATTTGCAACGTGCAGCCACTAGGCTACCCGTTGAAAATATTGATTAGTCTAGCGAAATAATGAATTTAAACTCTTCCAATTGCTGCGATTGAACTGACATGGAAGATACTCCCAGGGTTCAGAACGTTAAATACATTACACCAACTTTAGCAGATCAATTTACATTACGTCAAACCCATGTTTGTTGACCAAAGTTAACACAAATTCGATCAGTGGCTCAAAACACAATACATTAAAACTTGGATAATAAAAGAAAAAACCGTACCTAAATGAAGAACAGAAAAAAATAAAGACAGATCAGGACAGATTATTGAACAGGACGGGCCAATACTAAAACCGAAACAAGAACAACACACACATGAAATCTGAGTGAAAGGCAGGGTAGAAAAAAGGCAGATATTAATTTCAGTAAGAAGACCACACAATTTTCCGAACGTTTGACCGAACTGATGTATATGAGAATATATATATATATATTTAATAATGGCGTCGATGACGAACGCACCTTTCAGCGAATATCCCCGAATAAGATATCTCCAGCAAAAATGAAGTGACAATTACGCCCATTAATGTATAACCTGAATCACCACCGAAATGTGGATAAGATAACAAATAATATATCAGTTGCAATTGTCCAGGTTTTTAAAGCGGTTTTTAATGAATTGGGTCCTTTGAGTTACAAGCATAATATAGCCCTGCTGCTTTTTGCTTGCAAAAAACACTATTAACGGAACCAGACAAAGCACTTTAACCTATACTTGTGCCATGTTTGTGCAGAAGAACATGATTTTGGCTGTGGCAATATGCTTAGCGTAAGGAAAGACGGCTACCGTATTTTCTGTTTACATTTCCGTAAATAGAACTCCTCAATTGAACAACTTATTAACCAACTTCCAACTCCATACATTTTGGTAAGTGATTTGCATACACAGAGCAGAGAGGTGAAGCAGTAGAACAACTTGTTATTTTTGTTAAATGAAGAGTCAGACATGCCCCTGTATTCTAACATTTTACATGTACTTCTATCGTCGTGAAGTTTTCTGGGAAGTTCGAAGAACATCCTGTGGGGGACTGAGAATTCCCACATGTGTTGGGAAGTCTTATTCCGGCAGACAATGAGAGTCTGGCAGAATAGAAAGAGTGTCAAAAATATAAACTTGGACACTTTCTCGTCGCTTTATTCTCATATGGGAGAAATTGGCAACAGCGCTGGCCAAGTGGAACATTTTACTACAGAGGTGCTTCGTATTGCAAACACGGACATTCCAAATTTTAGGCAAATTCAAAACGTTTCACTAAACCATGGTTTGATAACGATTACAAACAACCAATAAGTGGGAGCGATGACAAACGCGGGCAGTTATGATACAAGTGGACGTGAGAGTTTGGCCTACATTATCTGCTATCTCATGTGTGAAAACCAGTGGTATTATCTACGCAATTGAGAATATGGCAGACTCTCCATTGGATGACATTTCATTTTAATCTGCTATTAGCAGAAGAAATAAGTACATTTGTCAACTCGGGCAAATTTGAGTAGTTTGTTAATAGAAATCAGAAATGGGCTACATAAACGGCTTCAAGTTCTCTAATAACAATAAATTCTGTTCATTTTAGTTCCGAAAACTTTACCTTGACCCGCAATTTGAAGTACGTGTGTGTACTATAAAACTATACTACTCAAAGTTTGCTAAGCACCAAATATTTGACACATCATTGTGAAATTTGGCTATGACATATTTGCGATATTTTTGGTGGATATGACTGAGGAGTGTATTGAGATGGTCCCTAGTGTTTACATCAGCTCCCTTGACAGGCAGACCTTTCGGGACAGTCATGGGAAGCATGTACCCCTTCATTTTCATGGTGTTTTCGTGGACTGTCTTCATATACACGGCATGCGTAGGGTATTCAATCTTCCTTTCAACACAAACCCTTGTGGTTTAATGATTGAATATGGCGGATTCAAATGTAACAATACATTTTTCTGAAGCAGAAATGTGGCGGGCTGTAGGGATGGTGGAACAAGGGCTACTCATCGTCAGGTTGGTGAAGCCCTTAGTGTGCACCATACGATGGTCACCAGAGCCTGGGCGAGATTTCAGCAGTATGGCACACCAGTAAGACGGCGAGGTGGTGGCAGAGACGGGGCAACATATGCAGCTGAAGACCGGTTTTTGATCATGCAGGCTCGTAGGAACCGCTTTGCCACAGCAACCCAGCTTCGCAATAACCTTCAGAATGCGTCCGGGGTAAAAGTTTCGGCGCAGACTATCCGGGAAAGGTTGCACGAAGGTGGTCTCCGATCGAGAAGACCATGTATTCGCATTCCTCTGTCCCAGACCCCAACCCCCACCCCCACCCCACCAAGCACGATATGAATGGGCCATGGACCACGTTGGATGAACCAGATAAGACAGACCACCGATCGTTTTTACAGATGAGTCAAGGTATTGCTTAGACCGCACAGATAGGCGTTCTAAGGTATGGAGAAGACCAGGGGAGCGATTCCATGCAGCCAACATTGCTGAGCATGACTGCTATGGTGGAGGTTCAATCATGTTCTGGGGCGGCATCAGTAGGGATGGACGTACAGAGCTCCATGTCCTTGAACGTGGTACATTAACTGCACAGCGGTATATTGATGAGATCCTGGATGTCAACGTCAGATTGTATGCAGGTGCAGTGGGTGATACATTCATTCTGATGGACGATAATGCCCGTCCTCATGTTGCCTATGCTGTCGGAGAGTACCGACAGAGGGAGGGGGATTGAGCGTATGGGCTGGTCAGCAAGTTACCCTGACCTCAATCCAATCGAACATGTCTGGAATCTATTGCAGCTTGCAATTTCAGCCCGTCCCGTCCAGCCAAGAAGTGTCCAGGAGCTTGCTGCCATGCAGGTCCAATAATGAAACAACATCCCACAAAGTACCACCAGGAACCTGCCTGGAAGCATGAGAAGGCATTGTCAAGCTGTAATTATTACTAATTAACAGTAATGGGTCTCAAACTCGATATTTATCCCATACCAGTTCGCTCCGTAAACTTTTTGGCAAATTGAAAAATTTCGTCTTTTACCAATAATATCCATTTTCCATGGTTATCGTATTCAAAAACTAAAAAATAATGTCAAACACGAATAAAATCTTAATTGCTGTACTTAAATCATTAAAACTACAATTAAATGAAAAATATATACACTTTTCATCACAATATTTCAACTAAAACGTAAAACAGGTAGTTGGATATACTTGGTGCTTTGCAAACTTTGAATAGTGTACTTAGATCACTGAAATTGCGAGGCTAGTTGTTTGACAATGAACTGAATTTATCTTATCACGTCAAACAACTAAACGTTAAATGTAAAAGGTGACCTAGCGCTCTGAAGGTAGAGATCAACACTGGTTGGGGTGCTGACCAAAAAAAAAAAACAAAAAAGAAAAACAGGACCCCCTACCCTGTAGAGACCATTTTCAATAACAAACTAGATTTCGGTTGTGTTACGGTTCAGCGAGAAAATTCAACCCCAGGCCACTTCATGTGATCCATAGTAGTTGTGTTAGAATAAGTCTGCGCTAATTTTTATCAACACCAATAGAGTCAATGCTTGTTTAAACTGCCACAGCAGTATGTTTTTCTAAACTGTTTGCTAACCCATCAACCCTCGCTTATAATTGCCTTATCCATAGACCATCAAAACGTTGACAGTTTTAACAGAAACTGGATGCATAGTCCTGCATAAGGAATTTGAATTAAACGGCATACGGGGACACTCACACTTTAATCAGATTCAAGTAAAGAGAACCTTGAACGACATATTCCTCCTTGGTATCTGAGTAAACCTACTGTTTTTATTCCCCCACTCTCGAAAGGAATGGGAGGTATACTGGATTTCATGCGCCAGTCCTTCCGCGCGCCCGTATATGCACCTGTGCGTTTGTAGCGATATCTCACTTGTGGGTGAATGAGGTTCAGTAAGATTCGGTATGGTGCATCAATATGCCAAGCCCTCCAGCAGATGTTATAAAAAAGTTGCCCGCACTTTTTTAACACGGTTGCATTTCTTACTTTGCTTTTAGTCATTTATGATTCATCGCCTGTCCTGTAGTGGTATAATTTGCTTCAGCTACAGGTCTTGTTGTTGGATCTTGCTTCCTCGAAAAGTCTGATACAAGATCTCTTCAACGAAACAAAAGAAATGCCTGAAATAAAGTTTATAAAAACAATAATCTGTACGGATGTTCCACACGATGGTGGCAGTGTCATCCGCTGTTGTTACTGGTGATTACGTCACCCGATCATAATATCCAACAAAACTTGTATCTTCATAGCCGAAGTTACAGATTTCCAAGTAGCACTCAAACGTATCGATGATGAACAGGAAACGAAGTGCATCATTTTCTCCGACCATCTTTCCTCGGTGATGGCTTTTTCAACCCCACGTTGAAGAACCCACACATTTTGGAAGTAGGATTTGAATACCCTGATCGATCACGGGTATCAATGTTTTGTTGGTACTTAGACATGTTTGTATTTTCGGTAACACCGGGGCAAACAGCGCAGCAAAACAGGCTCTTGGCAAGACTACACACTATTTTTAAATTGCTGTTGGTGATGACAATCCACATATCAGAAAATACATGAAATCTACGTTGCAGACAGAATACAATTTGACCCAAAAAAGAAGCTACATCGCTTCCGGCCAAAATGTATGATCAATTGTCTAGTATTCTCTGTTGAAAAGTCTATGTCATCTTGATACGATTTTATATTGCCCAAACAAGGCTTACACATTTCTTTTCATGGGATGGTAGTGTGCGACCAGAATGTGTTCCTTGCCAACAAGTGTTGACGATTCGTCCAAAATACTTTTCAGAACAGGGGTGAGTCGTCCCATCAATATTTGTGGTGCGATAAATATTCATACATGTGTGATTATTTCAGAAATGAATTATGGGGAAAATCGACACTTTTGGTGGTGGGAGGGGGGGGGGGGAGGGCAGTTAAGGGGAGAAATATCACTAGGTAGGATAACATAATTCAGATCCAGCACATCTTCACAATTAAGAAACGTCAGATGATCCGTTCATACTGAATGTCGGATATTTCGGTCGTTAGTAAAGTGTAAATCATAGACATTTCCTGTGATTTACACTTTATTGTCGGCTGAAATATCAGACATTTAGTACGAATGAATAAATTACTGTTCAAGTGCAAAGATAGCTTGAATACTAAATATTCATCCACAGTCAGGGATATTTTTGTGCACTTTACACCCCAAAATTGCCGACTTTTGTGCAATCCCGTTCTGCTATTCCAGTTAAAATTGGCATTAAAATATCACTGGTTTTACTCCATTTTTGAATGATTAAAAACAGCTCATTTGCTGATGAAAGTGAAATGCGCGTGCATAATTGAAATCAAACACGTGTGTTGACAACACCTAACACACGCCGAAAATGCTACAAAAAATAACTTCTACACGTTCATTAGCGACGAGTTAATAATAAAGCAAAAAGTAGTTGATCAAAAAAAAATATTAGTAAATGACAAAAAAATCTATAACTATAAATCAAAGTATATATTTTTACCCCGATACTATAAAAATAAATTTTGGGACCAATCTTCTCGAGATTAAAAAAAAATCATAGGACGACGTCGTCGCTATACTTTGTAAAAAATTTGTTGGGACGAATCGTCCCGGTTGTAACATTGGGACGAAACGTCCCGGACGTCTTTTCCGGCACGAACCGGTGTTGGAACGAAACGTCTCGTAACCGAAGTTACGTTTGGTCGAAATATGAAACGTCTTGAATAGCCAGGTTAATCTTTCAAAACTTAGTTCAAGTTATAAGTATGCTCCGACGAAATTTCAGAGAGTATAGGCTTTAAATTTGGAGTTTGTGTCAAGCTCTAAAGTATATTTCAGCCAGAATGCCAGTGCTTTACTTCCATGTGAAGGCGGAGTGCGTTAGCTCGTGAATCTTAATTTCTGTACTTAAATCATTAAAGATATAATTAAATAAAAAATATATACACTTTTCATTACAATGTTTCAACTAAAACGTAAAACAGGTAGTTGGATATACTTGGTGCTTAGCAAACTTTGAGTCGTATATATATATATAAACACACAAGAAATGGGAGAAACGTGTGGAGAAAATATAGAAAAATGAAAAAAGTTCAAATGACAGAGAGTAACATAAAATATATTTTCCCCCTTTCTCTCTCTTTCTTTCTTGCTATCTCTCTCTCCATCTCTCTCACCATTTTATCATTCTCTCTCTCCCCCTCCTCTCTCTCTCTCTCTCTCTCTTTCTCTCTCTCTCTCCCTCTCTCTCATATGTACCTTTATAGTAAACGAACCCCTATATTCGCTCAGCCCTCCACTCGCCCACCACATAGTCCCCACATACAGGATGCACGCTCCTTCATCACCCCACACACCCTCGACCCCACATACACCCCCCCCACACACACACACCACTGACACACATGCTGCACACACATATATATAAGAGATACATGTAAGTGCAAGTAAAGGCAACTATTCGGAAAATAAACTATTTCGTGCGGATGAGTTTGGGGATTACTATGATCCCCGATGAGTCTGGAGGTGGGATGGGGAAATCTCACCCACCGGGACAAGATATTTGAACCAGACCCTCGGCAAGTGCCCCGGTGGGTAAGATTTCCCCATTCCCACCTTCAGACTCATCGAGGATGATTTTTCTCCCCATACACGAGGATTACGTCATAAAAGATAATTGGCGGTCACGTGCTGATATACCCAATTTATCAAGTCATAGTCCTTTCGAAAAACGAACAATTTCATCGGAAAGATCGTACAAACGTTAGGTATATACCATAGGTATATACTAAAAAATTGATTTGTAACACTGTCCGTTAAGGGGTTAATGAATTTGCGCGTGTCAAACTCTAATGTAAAGGGCTTTGTGAGATTATTGATCGATCGATAATTTCGCGCAGTGATATTATTAAATCTGCAGAGAAACATGGGGTTGAAACAAATTAAGTTTAATATTTGAATAATAATTAAATATTGAGTCTGTATCAGCAATATTTATTTATTATTCAAATATTACACTTGATTTGTTTCAACCCCATGTTGCAATTGTGCAGACGATGATGAAATAGTTCAGGCGACCTAATAAAATATGCAAATGAGTATTTCACGTGGGGTGGGTGGGATAGAAACATCCCACCCTGCTGTCTCACCCGGGACACGCGTATGTTTCACGTGTAGTGGGGGAGAATTTTTTTTCTATGAAGGAGCTTTTTTTATTCAATCTTTGTAACGTGTTTTCGGGACCCGGCATTTTGTTGGTTTTCTGTCAGTGGGATTGAAGATAAATTGATGATTTTCGGCTCTGTTGTGACGGTGGTAGGGATTGTGGTACTTGATTCCAATGGTTCAGGTCTCTGCTCGGTCCTAAAAATAGTTTATGGGTCTCCCATAAGGATTATTCTGCACAGGCCCACTGGATGGTAAACGGGGTTGTTTATTCCAGTGGGCCCGTGCAGGGTAGTTTTTCGGTTTATCTGTTCCTTTTGTTGGAGTCTGGCATAATTCGTTTTGCTCACTGTTTGTGGGAGTTTTGTGTGGGGTAATACGCCGATTTCTTGGAGGGTATGTACAGGGGATGTCATCAGAAAAGTTGCCTTTACTTACCATATCCACATCATTTTGTTCACTGAATTTCGTGTTATGATTTTCAGGTGGAATTGCTTTGTCCTGTTTCTGGTGTAGCATTCTGTGTCTTCTGCTTGATAGGTGTCACGACCGACTTCATAGTATTGCACACTTCTTTTGGATTCCTATTCTTATGTACATGTCCATTACTGGCTCGCTGGCGATGCGTTTGTTTTGTCCTTTGTACTAAGAAGTCCTCGATGTGGTCCTTTCTTGGGAGTGACGATAACCAGTCTCGTGTTTTTGTACCACAATGCCTTGGATTTCCTTTCTCCTCTTTCGCAGTCACTGATCCATATTTTGTGTAGATATGCTTTCATGTTGTCATCATCCACGGTTGATAATAAAATGTTCATCTTCCTTTCTGCTGTTTCCAAATGTGTTGACTGTTTGAGTGAACGTTCATTCAGCATCTTCATTTCGTTTTCTACTTTGGCTAAACCACTTGTAATTTTACGTTTCGCCTTCTCTTCCGTGTCATTATAATCCAAATTTCCTCTGAATTTTCGAGGGATAAATAGTTTCTCACCAGACAGGAATTGTTCATAAACCTCTGCTTTTCCTTTGTTAACAATGAAATGGTAAAATGCCATTTTTCAATGATTCAATTGGGCTTTCCAATATCTGAAGTTGGCTTTCCTGAAACTGAAGGCGCTTTGCTCTAGACGGGCTTGCGCCCTCTCTTCCTTAATAATTTCCTGTATCGGTTTAAGTTGAGTTCTTGTCTCTGATACTTCTTTGCCAATATTTTGCACTTATGTTGACTTTTCCGTCTCGATCCGTTTAGTCGTCTCATAGAGTTGTTGGTGACATTTTCGAATGTTTAGTAATTCCTGGGTTTTCTTCTCAGTCATTTTCACACACGTTCAAATAAATAAACACACAAGAAATGGGAGAAACGTGTGGAGAAAATATAGAAAAATGAAAAAAGTTCAAATTTACAGAGTAACATAATAAATTTGAAAGTGAGGGAAACACGTTATTTTACATTGTACAGATTTAGTTTGATCATGCCAGAGGGCATTGTTTCACAGTTGGATGTTTATAAGAGAGAGTAATCGCTTGAGTGGACTGGTTACGTGAAATAATTCATGAAAGGTGAGGGGCATTGTACAAACACGAGTGCGCGAATGAATTATTTCACGTAACCAGTCCACTCAATTATTTATTACTTTTTATTATAAATGCTAATTATTTTATTTAACCCTTTACCTAACGTAACGGTCAGATTTATTCTCAAACATCGCCAATTATTTTTCATTATTTTTTTTCATTTTTTGTCTCTAAAACAAAGATTATGACCCCTCATTGGAACGAGCGCGTCGAACTCGTTCCAGTGAGAGGCATAACCTATATTTTTTGAGACAAAAAAATGAAAATAATAGCTATTCAAGAATGTTTTTGCAAGTGTCGTATGCTTTTCATATTAGGCAAAGGGCTAAAAAAAACTATGAAGTCTCCATTACACCCACGGCAAAGCGCACGGATACCTGACACAATTGTTGATTGCATAATTCACTTGTGAAGTTATCGTTTATAATCAAACCTGGAAATCCCAGTAAATCATACTTTGGAAAGCAATAAATTATTTCCATCATAACAACCGGCACAAGATTATCTCGTTTGTTAGATTAATCAGTCTTTTTAATTAATTTTAAAACCATTTTTATTCTTTTAAACTCGATTTATTAAGTCTCAAACTCAACAGCTGGCTTTTAAGGTATTCACTTTTCTTGCATCCTGACTCATTACTGTTCATGCCACCCTGACTGTGTCATTTCAGTTGTAATCATTCCATATTTTTATTCAATATTTTTGCTTCAAAGTTGACATTTTTACTTCCGATAATGCGGCAGTGAATACATAAATAATATGTGTTTTGTTTCCAGAATGTCCCAATGGCTGGAAGAAATGGAAAATATCTTGCTATAAGTATCTGCAGGAAAACAACACCCTATGGGTAAATGCTGAAGAAAAGTGTAACAAGTATGGTGGACACCTATTAAGTATTGAAGACAAGGAAGAGATGCGATACATACAATACCTGGTGACATATGTCTGGGAAAACTTTACACCGGTCATTGTTGGTCAGTATAAATACAAAACAAGATAGCTTCCTGTAAAACCGAGACAATCTAAATGATTTCACTTACCACAAAGCACAAAATGCAAGTCTGTTCTTAACACACATAACTGTGAGTTAATAACAGATGCGTCAGTATATTCCACAAATATAAGTGATATGGGCAACTGTTTGAATGGATTAACAGATGAAAATAGCACTTAGCAATTTCATCTGCATATAATTACCGTGACATTTGTTAGTAAATACATCGCGTTTTTTTTTATTTATTTACTGAAAATCACACGTGGGTGTAATTTCCATTTGTACTGAACGTCCTCTTTGGCACCTTACAAAAACCCGCAGTTATTCTGGATCTTGCTTCATCCCAACAGTCTGACTCAAATTCTATGCAGTTTAAACAAAAGTATCCAGAAATAAAGTCAAAGTATAGCGCATAAAAAGGACCTATACAGATCAATTTTAAAATGGTGACAAAGTATCGGCAAGCTTTGTTACTGATGACCAGATGACCTCAACGAGAATATCAAATAAAAGTTTTATTTTCACAGCTGAAATTGAAGCTTTACAATTAACACTTGAGCACCATGAGAATGAAAAAAGGGAGCCCATCATTTGACTCATTTTGTTGTGTGTTAGCATACCCGATTCGTCATAGACCATGGTTTGGAAGAAAAAAAATAAAATTATTTATTTATTTTATTTTATTTTTTCGGAGCTGAGTGGGGGGGGGGGGGGGTGGAAAAATGGATGTGATGTCGTTTCAGTTACGTCAGATAAAAAACGTGTATTGTTACGGTACTTGGCTGTGGGTTACTACCGCGAACTTCTGTAGCGCTCTGTGCCTCACACTTAACACTTTACGCTTATCTATCCACATAATTCCGCCATGTGCTCGTTGGTAAGCGTTGTCGAGTTTTTGTAACCAAGATGCAGTTCATGGCCATATGTGCAGTCCCGCGAGAACAAAATAAACCAGTGACCTGCAACCAAATTAAAATCCCTTTTCTTCTGACTGGGAGAAATCATTTCTTCTGGGAACAATGAAAGTAAATTCTTCTCGTCAAGCCTGTTTTGTTGAGAATTGCTAGAGAGTGACCTAGTAATGCTCTTCAAGCGTTTTTGACGGAACAGATGTGACAAGAAATAAAAACTTGAAGTAACATTGAATAGGCATAAAGGACGTGGAGAGTGTGTTGTCACTGAATCGCCCGCAGAGTGAAGATTCAATCCGAGCAATAATTGCAAATTTGTTGCGAAGCATAACACGCAGAAGCAAAGTTTAAGCCAATAGACTTCCGAGTTTGACCCGGAGGTCCTTCTGCAGAAACATTGCTTGTGTTTTTAATTTTAAGGTCAAACTTTGGGTGATAACTCCGCTCCGCGGGTGATTTGCTTACGGTCTTCTCTCCACGTGCTGCATATCGGGTTCGCTGCTGTCCTATTCACAACATAATAGCATCACATATACTTTTTGATCTGCAATCCATAACTTCATCAAAAATGGCTAGCATAATAATAGGAAGCATGAACTGCCGTGGCTTATCTTCCGATTCTTATAAACTACGAGACATATTTTCTCGATGCAGGGATAAATTTGACATAACTTTCCTGGTAGACACGCATTCAAGCAAGAAACTGGAAGACTGTTGGAGGAGGGAATGGGGTTATGAGGCTGTATTCTGTTCTTACACAAGTTCAAACAGAGGAGTGGCTTTAAGTTTCAAAAATACCTTTGGGTTCACCATACACAACAGTATTTTAGATGATACCGGAAATTTTATAATTCTGGACGCTACCATCAACTATCAAAGATAACCGCTGTCAGTTGTCTATGGTCCTAATGATAATAGACCACAATTCAACGATGAATTATGCTCTAAAAGCATGGGTAATTAGTCAATAATAATAGGATACGAAAAAGATACAATTATACTATGCAAAAGAGTAGGTGATATCCAAACTGATGTTGATATTTTCTAAAAATGGTACTGAATACGCGTGATTGGACACATCAATATGTTACCAAGTTCAGTGTGAATCATGAATGTCACCTGCCCATGAATATTTCGTGCGGGTTTATCGCACAAGTGCCGCGTTAATGACTGTGGGGTACATAACTTTGGAAGTATACGAAGACTGACACGTAACTTTGGAGGTTTGCGAAGACTGACACGTGACGAACGTTTACGTGCTGTAGGCATGTTGGAAACTGACAGACGGCTGCATTGGCTCAAATTCTCAAAGTTAGTTAATCGGTGATTAGCAGGTTGTGGTTACGCCAACGTCAGACAGTTAATGTTGATTACAGACGTCGGTCAGGTCGTCAAAGGGTGACAACTACAAACCAGGATCGTTTCATCTGAACCACAGCATTACGTAACCGCCATCAAAGTGCTTCAGAAATGGGACAGCAGCCGCACCTGATGTGCATGTCAGTGTTCTAACCGAAATCGCCTACAAAGCTGGAATTTGTACCCTAGACCACCTCGCATAATTTCACGTTTGACTGAGTGTCATATGGCAGCAATACGTAATTGGTGCGGAGTACGACAGCGCTGGGACAATCGTCACTGGCGTAGTCATGTTTTCCGATGAATCGAGCTTCACTACTGACTACAACAACAGCCGGAACAGAGTGTGGTGGCGAGGGAACGAACTATGCGTCGAGGTAACCGTTAGGCAGCAGTACTGTTTAGGTGGTGGATCTGTTATGGTGTGGGGATGCATAACCACGACAAGAAGAACTGCATTAGATATCATCCAAGGGTGTGTCACAGGGCAGCACTAAATGTTAGCAGCTCATATGGTGTCATTTGCGCGACTTCACGGCCATGGATTCATTTCCAAGATGATAATGCAAGAGCCCACAGGACACATAACGCTACAGGGTTTCTGCAGGAGCAGAGCATCACTACACTGCCTTGGCCAGCACTAAGTCCAGGCCTTTCACAATCAAGCACGTCTAGGATATGCTTGGCAGGCGCCTACGACACCGCCAACAAACCCCTACCAATGTCCAGGAACTCGCCACTGCAATGCAGGAAGAATAACACAACACCAGTCAAGCTGATGTTGGACGTTTGGTGAGGAGTATTCTGATGTCTAAGATGCACGTTCCAACACAGGGTTTGTCAAAATTCAGATGCGACTTTTTCATGGGCACGGCCACTCTATTGTCAACAAAGATGGCTTACTGTTTGTAGTTCGGTAGTTTTTAGACTGCCATCAAATGTGACGAGGCGATTGTTGGTTCCTTTTCTGATAAATGTTTCCACCAATTTTTCTGCACATTAATATCGATCAGTCTCGAACGATTTAAAACAAAATCTCTTCAAAGCCTGCTCTCGTTCTACGGTGGTAGGCAACATTTTTTGCGTATAAACTTTGTCTTGGATTTCTTCCACGTCACCATTGTCACCTTTGTTCGAGTTTGGGGATTTCTGCTTTACCGATATTCGCTATTTCATCTTTTTCTTCTCTTTTCCCCACTGTGGTCCAGTGAATCCTTATTCCTTTCCTTTCCATTTTTCCACTCATTTGATTTATACCCCACCCCACCCCCACCAGGCGAACAAATACGCTATCAACTCGAGTCTATTCAATGAACGTGCACCTTTCAAATCCACGCTCTCCATTTTAATTTAGGTATTAATTTCTGACTGATTGCAGAATGTATGGCTCTGATCAGTTGGGGTTTGGTTTTATAACTCAGCAATTTTGCGATGCCGAAATTCTAATGAGTATGACAGTTTTTGAGCTTGAAAAAACAGTTTTGCAAACTTTTGATTGTTTTCATTATTTCTTATTATGTATACATACGTTTCATTTTTTTTTAAAGAAATTTGATTTGTTTTGTCAAATTTAAACCAGATTTGCAAACTTTCAAATTTTTTTTATAAAACATTCAATTTGTTTCAAACTTTCAAAAATGTTTTGCAAACTTTCATTCTTTTATTTCTTATATATAAGAAATAAAGAAAATTAATTTTCTATGTATAATAATATGACGAAGAAAATAATTACTCCTCAAAAACTGAAAATTTCACAGCTATATAAAAAATAAATTTAATTGGAAACAGGTTTAAAAAATTGAAAACTTTTTAAAACAAAATTCCATATACGTTTAATAGGAAATAAAAAAAAATAATAAATTCATTTGATAACATTTTAAAATTAATCACGAAAAAAAAATGCCAGTGGTAAGAAGAATGAAATTAAAAAGAATCATTCCAAACAAAAAATATAGAAAATGTAATTTATTTGCAACCTCAACCAATCGAATTTTTAATGTAAACACAAAAAGTATAACATAGGATAGATATTGAATGGAAATCAAATCAATTTGTTTTTAGGTTTTGGAAATCCTATCTGGAAATCCCCAAGGAAGAAGATGAAGCTATCAAAGATTTTATTCTTATCTATGGCAAAGACAAGGTATATCCAACAGTCGATAAAGTTGCTATAGATGGACTCGGAGAACCCCTCAAAAATGTGCAGAAAATAACGAAAACAGTCATGGCCATGGGATATTAACATAAAAAAAAGAGAGAAGGGTGACGCCTATCCTGCTAAAAAAACGACTTTGTAAAATGTAAATAAATAAAATGTTAAATTTCTTTTCTTTTTTGATTTTGTAAAAAAATGTTAAATTTAATTGTTATCACAGTCATTGGGGGACGATTTTTTTAATGAATTTGGTTCTCGTCGTCGCGATTTCACAACAATATTTCCAAAATAACTTTGTCTGTGAGACGATTTGTTCACAATTGAAAAGTCTGACATCCTAATTCAATGGGTCTGTTTTCCTATTCGCAAGACCATCTCCATCCAAATTCTCGCCATGTCTCACTCGCGGACCATATTTAATACCAGCATAAAACACATGAGAATCGCGTCTTTGTATTCCGGGTCCTGACAGATGTGACCATAGTCAGATCCGAACCCGCAACCGTGTCATCTTTCCTTCGACGCTCTATGAATGTTTTCTTTCACGAGATGGGAAACGCTCTGTAAAACACATTTAGGAGATATTCGTGATGCTCTTCGCCTTTTCGATTTTTCGTTTAATTCCCTCTTTGAATCTATCCATTTCTTTTATTTTCCTTTTTGTATAAAGAAATAATATATAATTTGATGTTTTCCTGTTTAATATTCTTTTCCATTCACCAGATTTGAGTCGGGTATTCTCTATCCTGAACAAAATACACAATACTCTTTCCATTCAAGTTAGTGAGATTTTTCAGCATTTTCATAAATTTCTCAATTTTAAACTCTAAAGGCCTTGGTTGCCGTCGGCACTCGATTAGTGTCTTCCACCAATCTATCACTTCGTACTCGTCGAGCTTTTCCACTACCGACTAAAAGCACAGGACCAGGCGTCTTTGTATTTCGTTGTGTAACATGTGTGCTTTTTGATCCATCCCTCTGACACGCAACCCGGACATCTTTCACTCACCACTTTAGGAATCCTTAAATCCACGAAATGAGCACACGTTCTGCAGAAGATATCTTGGAGAAACTTCTTATGTAGAAGATCTGTTTCATAATCGCAGCTTTCTCCAGAGGATGGCCGGTCATTATAAATAACTTGCTTGATATTTAAGTTATTTTTTAGTTTAATTTTTTTTATTTAATTTTTTTATTTGATTAGGCCTAAAAAAATAAGAAATCTGTTTCTCAGGCCCTCCCGCATGGTCGTTTTGGCTGCCGCATGCTCTCTTTTTATAACCAATTTAAACTTAAAAAAAATAAAAATTAAATGGTATATGTCTGATATTTTCTCAAGTTAAAAAAATTGATGAATTTGTCCCCTGAGTGCTAGAAGGCTTTGCAATGCTTTAGCATTGCAAAATCTTCTTGCACTCAAGGGATGAAATACACCACCACCCATGCTATTTTGTAGATTATGAGGCCTAAAACTTGAACCAAGAACATGTACTTTTGATGTCAAAAAAGTAATTACTGAAATAAAAAATAAAATAAATAAAAAACCGCTCGCCCGCATGCAATTTCACAAATAATGGCCTGAAAAACAGAAGATCTACGTTGTGTGGCCTTAGTATGATGTATTTTTATTTCAAAAACAACATATAATATATAGAGGATATGGAATGAGTGTTTTTCTCATATGATATTTATAATATTTATGAAACAAGTCTAAGAATTTTTCCGGAAAATTGGGACGAGTTTCTTAAATATTATATGAGAAAAACACTCATTTCATATTCTATTTATCATATGATACACACATGCACAAATTAGCCACTTAGTATGACTTATTAACCCATCGCCTAACTTGAGTTACAGACGGTACTTGGAAAAAAACACACTCGGATAACTAAAAATTTTCATTTTTTGCTTCCAAAACATAGGTCATGACCCTTCATTGGAACGATCTCGTCGAACTCGTTCCAATGAGGGGCCATAACCTATGTTTTGGAAGCAAGAAGTGAAAATATAAAAAAAATGAATGGCGTTTTTCTTGTAGGTAAAAGATTAATACAATATAACCCACCCTAAATACGACAGATAACGTAAGTTCTCGCTACTGAAATTATGCAAATGTGACCCAGTTGTATTTTGTTTAGCCAATAAAACTGTCTATATTTTAAATTGACCAGTGAAATCGTTCAGCCCCAATTATGCAAATTATGAAAATATGGCCCAGTTGTATTTTGTTCAGCCAATCAAATTGTTTGGTTTTGAAACTGACCAATGAAATGGACGGAATGCTTTATTTATCACTGATTAATATGAAAGCAAAATATCAAATGTTTCAAAGTGAACAAAACGGACGAGTCATATGATAAATTCCTCTATCACGGTAAAAGAATAAAACAATGTCACGTATTAAAAGTTTTTCTCATCCGGGAGGACCCGCCGAATTGTTTTCATCCATCGAAGAGGCACTACATATAAAACCCACAAAAACACAATGTTTTCGCATTTTGTGACGACTGAAGTGTCTCTCATTCGAGAAATCCCGCCGAACCGACCACATCCGTCAAGGAGACACTTAAAAAACCGACAAAAATACTTGATTTCTTATTTTTATGAGTGTGACGTTCGCGTCACTCACTTTAGATTTTTCACCAAAGTTGACCTAATAACCAGGAGAAGACACACGACTTTTCTACTCAAAAGTTGATTTATGTAAAACCTGTCATCGACTTTCTCGTATCTCCAAAGCAATCCCGTGGAAGGCATTCGATAAATTCTCAACTGGGCCAGAACATGAAATCCTAGAACATAATTGACAGCGTGTTTACACAAAAGCAGTTGCCAGCATGCTGTTTCAAAATTATCAACTAAAGCAGGTTAGCGCATGTGATGTAAGTATCATATCGGCGATTGTGATGTATTATTATTATGATAAGTTAATCCACTTTCTCGTATCTCCAAAGCAATCCCGTGGAAGGCATTCGATAAATTCTCAACTGGGCCAGAACATGACATCCTAGAACATAATTGACAGCGTGTTTACACAAAAGCAGTTGCCAGCATGCTGTTTCAAAATTATCAACTAAAGCAGTTTAGCGCATGTGATGTAAATATCATATCGGCGATTGTGATGTATTACTATTATGATAAGTTAACCATAATCTCATTTCAACACTGCTGCCTGCGGTACATAACTTAAAGACATGCAGAAGGGCTTATTGCTGTCAAAATGAAATATTTTCTTGGTACATTGTTTTGTTCTTTTTCGCCTTGCAAATACATTATGTTAAACTAACAGATTTTTATTTCTAGGTCTTCATAAAGAGGGTGTGCCCACGACAATGCATGATTTCAGATGGTCAGATGGGAAAATTGCAACTTATTTTGATTGGTGAGTCAACTTCGTTTTAGTCAGAAACGTCATTTATGTAGACTACCACGTGCTTATGACGGTTGCGATCCTCTAAGACACACTAAAACGTACATAATAGCACAGACTCATGGTTTCTGTTCCTTCATTTTTAATTCACCTACTTTGAAGTTTTGGAAAGTGCCCACTGCTCTAAGTATTTGCTTTTATGCTCGTTGTATTGAAAGTTATGTGCAATGCGATTTTCGTTTATACATGTGGGTTGTTTTGGACTGTTTCGGATAATTAAAAGGGTAATTAAATTTGAACATGAACAAGCGTTCCAACATTTTTTTTCATTACAATTTGTTCTGAATTATGGTTTTCGTTTGAAGAATAACTGTCAACACCCCTTCTACCGTGTGTGCAGTCTGTGTATTTTAATTTGTGTCTACCACAAAAATAAACATTTTCTAATTATTCGACTGTCTGATTAGCGGTTCAGCCACAAGACTGTTTTTATCTTGCAGAGTTGCACCTAGACCTTGTTTTATTTGTTTCATATTCCGGCCGTTTCTTTGCATATTTACACTACTTAACATGCTTTCCCTCTTATTACGCACACCCAAACAAGGCTGGTCGGGGGTTTAAAATTGTTCCCACATGTCCTAGTTTGTCAGCATTATAACCTAGACAAACGAAATCGGATATTCATGAATCGTGTTGCGTGCATGCATTTCAAGAGTATCTCGCTCTGTTTTGTAAAAGGTATGCCCTTTTACTAGGAAACTTGGTACTTGTCTGAAAATGGCTTTGCGAATGCTTACTTGTTAATTGAACAAATGGAGTCAAAATTTCATGAAACTTGCTACAGTTATAGTTCTTGAGAAAGTTCCACTTAATGTGACTCCCTGCCAAATGTCTTCGATTTTTTAAGAAGTTGTGCGCCCTTTTCTTGGAAATGTGATGTTTGTGTGAATATTATTTCGTGTGATTGTCTGATAATAGCAAAGTGTACACGATAACTTGAATAAATTTTCATGAAAGCTGCTAATGGGAGATATTGTGAGAGGAACTCCCTCCAGTTCGATAATATTTGTTGTTGGCCTGACGAATCTGCCCAAAAGTAAAATTTTCTGGAAAATTAAAACTAGTTGTTCATAAATATTTCGACCCCCTTCTTTTGTTTTTTTTTGTATGGTATTTTGATATCCCTTTCCCCTGTGCTTAGTTAAGTTTGCTTCGTAAAATGTTGTATTTGGCTTGAGCTTAATAGCGGTTCCCATGTTAGAATGTATGCTTTGGTGATTTTTCTGTCGTTTTTTTTAAACAGAACATCTGAAAAGACCAAAAGTTATATTGCCCTGATGTGTTGAAATAAAACACGTCCTGTTCAATGAACCTTACCTTTTTGCTGAATACAGAAGCTGTCTGCTTATTCGTTTTTCCTACGAATTCCATTAACTTTTAGTTTCAAGGATTTCTGATAACCTCTGTTAGTGTCTACATTAAGTTACTGGTCATGTTTTTGGTACTCTTTAACTGCCATGAGACTTTCACTGTGCACAAAGGCTGTCATTTTACTTTTGGTCTTTCCAGGTGTTCTATTTAAAAAAACAGATCAGTACATTTCTAGTTGTTATTTCTAGTAATTCATCCTAGTAATTATTCTGTTTTATCCCAGCCCTGTTTTAAGATCCTCCGTTTAACTAATCGTCGCGTGAGAACCATAAGGTTCTATCTTCCACTGCTGCAGGCAATGTTCTATGTGTGTTTGTTATCGCACAAATTGTTTTTTTAGGAACCTAACGTGTTTATACATGTCTGATTTTCTTTTAGGTCACTTGATTTAAAACCTGCTTTATCAGAGTGTTTTCTGTCGGGTGGTGTTTGTTTTTGTTTGTTTGTTCAATCAATGTAAACACAGATGATTTAAGCAGCCTCCAAATACAGTTATAGTGGCGTCTGCAAATGCACCTTTAATTAAAGCAGGTAACACATGAGTCATTTTCATTCCTCTCGCTCCAATTCCTACAATTACATCCTGATGTTGATGTAATTAATTCATATGGGGGAGATTTATACTAGGGCTGTCACGATTAATCGATTAATCGATTGTTGATCGGTCACGGCGAAACCGATTAGTATTTTTCGTTATCGAATAATCGGTAAATTATATCCCGTTTTAGAGTTTAATAATTAAAAGAAAATATGTTGAAAAAACTATTGTTTCTAAAGGTGAAGATTTAAGAACATCAATGTCAAACCCCAAGAAGCTATTGGAAGCATTTGTCTTTCAGGTACATTCATCAAAGCTTTGATGTTCTGAACTTTTGAACCGTCAGTGTAATAGTCAAGACCGGTCGGCAGTTGCGAAGTTCGCAACTGCCGACCGGTCTTGATTATTACACTGACGGTTCAAAGGTTCAGAACATCAAAGTTCTGAATGTAACTAAAAGAGGATCGTCTTCGTTGTTTACTTGAGGTAGGTCAACTGACTTCAACTTCATTTTTATCGACTTCAAAGAGAAGGAGATGGGGGTCATCTAGGTACGACCAATCGATTATCATCGATTATTTGCGACGATTAATTGATTCCTAAATTAAAAAATCGTGACAGCCCTAATTTATACACAGCAAAAAGTTTGTTTTGCTCAATTATGAAAGCAACTAAATCGCTCCATTTAGTTTGTACGTTTGCTGTGTGACCTAATATTGCTAGCCTGTGATGAACGGAGTTCAAGCATTTTGAAAATATATTATGTCATGAAAACAAAATCGACCACGTTTTCAGTGTTTTTATTTTTCATTTATTATCTATATAGTATGCCCATAATTCTACTGCTATTCCAGTTTAGATTTTTCTTTTTTAAATCCACATTAAAGTTCCATTTTTGAAAAAAGTTATGCATCTCGAGGGGAGATGTCAAAAAAAGAAAAGTTTTTGTTATCATATTCGTAAAAATGAGCGCGAAGTAATTTTCCTGAAAAATATCGGTTTCCTTACATATGATAAAATTTAAAAGCAGATCGTTGAAGATCATGGGATTTTTATTCTAGGATTTCAGCACTCGTGGATTCGGCATACTGTAGTGTTTGCGATGAAAATACATTCCACGTCAGATTTCCATGTTATTCCGATGGACACTCTCTCAAAGTAATAATGAGAAATGATACGTTCAAGACATCAATTTCGTATTGATGATAGAATAATCGGACTGTTCTATTATATCCTAATGTAGCCCTACTGAAATAAACTCTTACCGAAGACGAACAATCTGTCGTAATCCAACCAGTTGTGCCTCAACAAGAGTGTTTTATTAGAAGATTTGTCTCTTCCGCAATTTGTTTCCTCGGCGATCAATCATCTTATTCTTTGGAAATAACGGATTATTCTGTCTTTTCGAACTCCTTTCGTTCCAAAATGAACTTTTAATTTGAATAGTTTTATTCTCTTTCTTAGTGAACTACTTTCAGAATCCGTGTCGTTTCTTTGTGAGATTTTGAGCAGCTTTGGTGTGACCAAGACAGTCGATCTGCTCGTTCACATTTCTCCTTTTTATTCTCCGTAATTTTTTTTTTTTTTCAATTTTTGCGTAAAGTTTTATCGTTTAGGAGCGATCAGTTTCGGAAATAAGTCCGCTGTTATATTACTAGCCTTGGCTTCTTGTTTGCATGTTTGTTTCGCAGTCCTCTAACTAACATTAATTTACATCACAGTACGTTACTTCAGACGACAAAGAACACGATTTTTTATTTATTACTGTTCGTAAGTCAAATGTTACGCCAAAAACACATCATAACCAAACAATTGAAGCAAGGTCAATAAAATGAATGATATATGACTTCAGTTATTTGAGTACTTATTTGCGTAGGTCTCATCAGGTTGATTTATTCGATATTTACTTTCACAGTCCATTAACCACTAGTAGAAGTTGTGTCGAAGGATGCTGCTAGATATCAACACACAGAATCAGCATGCACAATAACGTTTTGGTGCCCCCATTACACTTTTCAGTGGTAGGCGATACAGCAATGGAACCTATACAGTACATGTACCACCACCAGGTGGATTGTCATTTACAAAATTTTCTGAACAGGTATGAGTTGGGCGCATCGGTAAATATTGAAAGTTTCTAGAGGAAGTCTTGAGTGCTATCGTGAGTATCTCGAGTTGCCCAAAAGGTTAACCCTTTACCTAACCTGAAAAGCAGACGACACTTGCAAAAATAATTCTTGAATAACTAATTTTTTTCATTTTTTGTCTCAAAAACATAGGTTATGACCCCTCGTTGGAACGAGCTCGTTCCAACGAGGGGTCATAACCTATGTTTTTGAGACAAAAAATGAAAAAAAATAATGAAAATTAATTGGCGATTTTTGGGAACAGCGCTGGCCGGTTTTGGCCGTTACGTTAGGTAAAGGGTTAACAGAGTGGCATCATTTAGTGCAAAGAGTTCCACATACAGAAATAACCACGACAAACCCTTTCTGTTGTAATGTTAGCCTCAAACTGACCATTTAGATCCCAATCCCACCTCACTGAACTATTTTAACTTCCAATTTTAATTCATAAAAACTTGGACCCATTAATAAGTGTTTTTTTGTTTTTTAAGTTAATTAACTCATCTTACCATTTCAAATATTTTCTTACCACAGGGGCATTTAAGCTAATGTGGTGGTTGCTTATAAGTATATGATTATTACTGATGCGTATGCGTCTAGTAACCTTTGTGGGAAAGATCACGCCATTCTGACACGATGTCATATCGGTCATAAAGAGCACGTCATTCTGACACACATTCCGTTTATAGAGGGTAATATGCGACCAGAACGTGTTCCGTATCAACAGGTGTTCAGAGCAGAACAGATCTTTTTACATTGAACTGATTTTAATCATTTTAGTGGGCAGTATTTCACAGCTGGATCTCTAAGAGATTTATTTTATCATACGAGCCCGCATAAAATTTTCTCATTTTTGAAAATAATGAACCTTTCTAATAAATTTTAAAATTGTTTTTATTCCTTTAAAATTTCATCCATTCATTTCTATTTCACAGGCTGATATGCACAGCATTTTGTGGAACTGGTCTCATTTTACCATTACTGTGTTCACTCCTTAGTTTTATTTCTCGTTTTTCTCATATTTTCATAAACTCGTTCGTAATTACTTCACGGTGGATCTTTATCTATTTTGAAATACATACTTTTCATCGCCACGATATAGCCTTAGCTGTTGATGTTTCGTTAAACACCAATAAATAAATAATTATATGTATGTGGTGTTACGGAAACCTGGTGTAGACCATTCAGATGGCTTCTGACCACTGCTCAATTCACTTACAATAAGCCATTTTACTGTATGTTCCTAAACAATTTATAATTCGTGTGCACCAACCTAATAATTGTCAGTTTCACCCTTGAACTCATGCTATCACATAATAAAACAAGGGTTCAAAAGTCGATGTATAAAACGGTTATATCCTTTATTCTCTTGCTCAGGTATTCCAACTTGACTTCAATGCAGCCAGATGGATACAGTAGGGAACTATGCACAGTCATTCATCTCAGTAGCATTTGGTCAACGAAGTCGTGGAATGATTATGTGTGTGCTTTTGATGGATATAGTAGCTTCATATGTAAGCTCGCCATTGGGTTTTCAGGTATGTATGGGCTTATAATTTTGCGACAAACATCATACGTTATTTGAATCGTGCTATCAGTTAACTTTATCCTAAATTGTCTTTGTTTGGAAGTATGTGTTGCATTTACTTTCTATGTGAAGACAATGCAAGATTTTTTGTTAAACCATGATTATTTATTCTACTATATATGAAAAGCCTGTGACATAAATGTTAGCTTTACACACCAACCGTGGTGAACACGCCAGCAATGGGATTCCAGTAATCAAAATTTACACCTACTGTTGATCCACATCCATGTTGACCTTGGGTGACGTCAGTCTGAATGCAAACTTGTCTAAATTTATCACACGTCTTCTCGCAATTATTTATTACGTTTTAAAATGGACTTGCCTTATAAGATGCCAAAAATTAACAAATATGCATTGTGTCATGTTAATAAAGCATCCATAACTCGAAATAGTATGTTACTAAAATGAAAAAAAAGGCGCCGTTTGTTTTCCCATTTTGTATAATGGGAGGGTTCTTCAACTTGGGTTACAGTAAAGCGAGGAAAGAGGGAAGAGAGTCGGAACAAGAAATCGACTTCCTTTCCTGTACATTCTCGATGTGTTCAAGCGCAAGTTGTAAAGCTTTAACTTCAGCTGTGAAAATAGAACTCTGATTTGGTATTCTGATTGAGGTAATATGATCACTAGTAACAGCAGCTGATAATACTTTGTCACCATCTTTAGATCCATCTCTATAGATCTTTGTATATGTACTATACTTGCGCTTTATTTCGGCATATTTTTGTTTAAACTGCAAGGAAGTGGTATCAGATTTTTTGGTCCAAAATAACTGTTAAAGATGCCAAGGAGGAATATGTGTTTTCGGTTTTCTTTAATAGATTCGAAATCAATTTTGACAGACCCCATGTGAAGTTTAATTCTAATTCCCAAATGTTTCTGGTGTCGGTTAAAAAATTCAATATTTTGAGGGTCAGAAACATAGTTATGAGCAGGATTTGAAGGTTTGGCCAAACGTTTAGATACATACTGGAGAGGCAATTTAATTCTGCACTTCTCCACGCCTCAGCTTCAACAAGCAGAAAATCTATTGGGGGTGTTCGAAACGTCCCTAGACTAATTCAAATACCAGTGTTGTGAATTGCATCAAGTTGTTTGAGATATGACCTCCTCGCAGAACTGTAAACTATACAACCGTAATCTAATTTTGATCGAACAAGTCTAGATCTATACAAATGGAGTAATGTTTTCTGGTCAGCAGCACCCCAATCAGTGCTACCAACAACATTCAGTAGGTTGAGTGCTCTCTTACATTTAACTTTTAGTTCTTTTATGTGGGAAGTGAAATTCAGTTTGTCAAACAATAAACCTACGAATTCCACTTTCTTAATAACTTTAATAGGACTCCCATCGATTTTTAACTCCGGATCGAGGTGATGTGTTTGTAGCTCACAGAAGTGAACACAATTGGTTTTTGACTTTGAAAATTTAAAACCATTTTCTGTGGCCCATTATTGATTCCTATTTGAACACAGCTGAAGTTTGAGCTCTATAGCATTCATGCTTTTGCTGCTGTTGTAGATTCAAAAGTCCTCGACATACAATGAACAATCTACCATATTCTCAATGTCCTTGATGTTACCATTTTAATAGAAAAGAGGGTAATGGATCAATTGCTACCCTGAGGAACCCCCAGTTGCTGTTCGTGAGGATTAGATAACCTTGACACAACACGAACATGAAACTATCGGAACCTTTAAAAAAAATTAAATAAATTAAATAAAAATAAGCATACACCGTCTTTTCATTTTTTGTTTTATAAATCGTCTTGTCTTGGCCCGATTAAAACGTAATTTATCCAAATTATTTATGGTTGATGACTTTTTAAATTTCCGTCCAGTTCTCTTGCGATCCTTTGTTGCCTTTTTACATTCATTATCAAGCCATGAAACGTTTTGGATTCGCAGAGATTTTAGGAATGACTTGGTTTGCAATGGCAACAAACTCCGAAGTAAAATGTTCAACCTGGTCAGTACTCTCCTCCAATTTCTCCCGTGTGAGGCGTTCAGAACAAAACGATGGGAAAGTGTCCCAGTCAGCCTTTTTAAAGTTCCTTTGGCGCACTCTCCCATCATCCACCAGAACCACACTTTTCAACACTATTGGACAGGGGTCACTCCCGCCCAAGTCATCCTCTACCTTCCAAGAAAAATCAAGGAAGATAAAAGGGCATGCACCCGAAAGATCAATTGATGTATACGAACCAGATGCGGTATGCAGATAAGTGTCAGACCCATCACTGAACAAACACCAGTCATATTTTGTAATGAACTCTTCTACAGTTTTACCTTTTACATCTTGTTGGCTGCAGGAATTGACCCAAATGGGACTATGTGCATTAAAATCACCCAACAAAATGTATGGACTTGGGAGTTCTTGGACTAGCAGTTCAAGATCATTCAGTTGTAGCATTTTACTGAGTAAAACGTAAATCGAACAAAGTGTAACTGTTTTGTCTAAAGATAGGCGTACCACCACAGCCAGCAAATTTGGGCATAATGGTACAGAACTATGAATTATGTCGTTCCTAAAAAAGGCAGACGTTCCACGAATATGAAGATAGTTATCATCTGCCCAGGCATTGTACGAAGAATAATGCTTAAAAGCTGAATGGTCTTGATCCTCGGGTTTCTTTAAGAGATGTTCCTGCAAACAAAAAGCTGCAGGTGTATATTTTTGGCTAAAAAGACTTAGTTAATTAAAATTGGCCCTAAAACCTCGACAATTCCATTGTATAATGTTCTGTGTGGTTCTATTATCCATATTTGTTTGGGGATTTAGATGGTGGACGTATGAATGATATTGCCCCGTTAGTTTTTTTGTGATTGTTTTTATTTAGTGGCCCACTCTGAGAAGAACTCAAAGGCACTTTATTTGAAAACGTGGCGCTGTTCTCCAAACCGTCAAATATGTTGTTTGTTACAAAATTTTTGAGAAATTTAGGTATTCTGTTGGATGTGAGTTTCTGTTGCTTCTTTTCTTTGTTCTTTTTATCAGTTTCGTTTTTTTTTTTCTTCTTCTCTGATTCTGGCTGATATTTTGAAGTTCTGTTTTAGGTTTCGATTTAGTTTGATAATTGTTCTGTTCTAATTTACCGTCTTTCACATTTTTGTCTTGGTCTTTTCTGGGATGTGGTCTTGGTTTTTCTTCAGCCGATGTTTGTGAAAACGATCGTGTGTGTGTTGATTTTTGTTGTACTTGGTCGAGATGCTCTATTGTAAATGCCTGCAGCAATGATGGAATTGTGCCGTGGAGCCATGTCCATGGCGTTTGACATTCAACTGATTTTGATGGTAATGTTTTGTTAATTGTGTAGCATATGATGGCACAGATACATTCATGACCAGCATTGATGTAACAATTGTTCTGGCTTCTTTGAGACTTATTTGTCCTTCGCTTTTCAAATTTTGTATAATTTTTTCCCTCGTCCATACGGGGTAATCCTTAGATGATACGTGATTGCCTTGGCAATTAGCACATTTGATATGATTGGTGCATGGCTCGTCGTGTTGTCGACCACACCTGAAACATACTGTCTGACCTCTTCAATTGTTCTGCCCATATTTTGGCATTTGAACCATCGAAGTGGATTTGGAATGTACAAATCCACTTTGATGTTCATGAATCCAACTTTTATAGATTTTGGTGGTTGTGATGTGTTAAATGTCATTATATAAGTATTGATTTTAATTATTGTACCGTCGTTTTTAAATTCTACTCTTTTTACACCTGTCACTCCTTGTGTTTTTAATTCATCTCTTATGTCCATTTCATCCATACCCTGTAATTCCCTTGTTCGAACAGCACCCTTACTGTTATTGAGGGTTGTATGAACAAAAAACGTTTACCTCCATATCTACTAGATTAGTAGTTTTTTTTGTGATTGCACCTCCTTATTACATTCAACTAATAGAGCACCTGGTCGTAACTTTTTAATATCTTTAACAACCCTGCTATACCTTTAAGTGATTTCTCTAGAGCAAACGGGTTGATGTTTGTGGCTTGTTTCTCCTTGTCTGTTGCGCTGATCATTAAAATCTTACCCTTGTTTTTTTTTTTGGTGGTATGTTTGCCATGTTCATAGAATAAAGCTTTCACTGTCCCGGCTCCCACCCACCACAGAGTCCAACAAGGGATAGGGTTACTGCCACCCATTGAACCCACCGGGTTGCCGGTATTCCCTTGTACCTGGTATGGAGCAGTATACTCAGTAAGTGTTGATGCTGAATCATACCACTGACTGATTGACCCGTGTGTGGAAGTGCCAGATCTTCAGAAGGCGGCCATTCAACCTATCAGTTTACAGAACACTGTAATTAAATTTGCCACGTGGAACTGAAACAAACAGTGCAGCAAAACTAAATATTTGTTAAAAATATTTGTTTAAAAATAGTACACAATGGCAATTATGTGATTAAACGAAATTACTGACTAAATGATTATCAAATGCCCCCGACGTGACCCCCAGTATTTTGTGGGTGGGGGGTCCCGATAGGCCAGAACGGGCCATCCGCCCATCCTTCTACTCCCGAAGTTGGGGCCAAAGCAGTGTGTTGGGCATTATCTCCAGAATGGAGACTAGGGCCAAAGCAGTGTTTACGACCTGATCTCCATCCTGGAGACTGCCCTAAACGGGACCACTAGTCCTCCACTGCCGGGATTCCTCCCTCCAGGGCCTACAGAACGCATCTCACGGGAAAACAAGGTGCCTGCAGGATGGTATTAGCAGGATTGACAATTTAGGTCTGGGGCTGCGTATTTGTATATTCCGCAGCAAACCAGCTCAATTGAGCAAACCTGCTAATTTTAAATCAGCAAACCTGCCCAATTGAGCAGGCCGTTCTCTATCCGCCACCTGAGGATCCGTCTAATAGGGGATGGTCAACCCCCAGGACTTCCACTAGTGCCTCTACCTCATACCAGAAGCATCACCTCACACTCTTCTTATCCTCATTCTGAGAGAATGATCACTAGTGATCACCACACACGGTCACTATCTATTGATCACTTGAACCGGGATGGGGATCAGAGGGTTGTGATGTGAGGTCTCACTTAGGCGTCACCTCACATCCCTCTTATCCTCTTATGGGGAGATTGATCACTGGTGATCACCATAGACGATCACTTGTGAGATGATCCAACGGGACAAACGAGAGCGACAGAATTGCCCGTCTTCCAGAAGCCCTTGCCTTCCACATTTGATCCAACACCTCACCACAGCTTCCGAGTAATACCTGCCCTGGGACCCTCCACCAATATCCCGAACATGAATGAGCGACACAGTTCCACGGCGACCCAAACCCAGCGGATAAACTTTGACCAGAAGACCTCCCAACGCTACCCACCACCCCACCTGTCTGTGACCCGCTGATCGTTCCCAGTGACCCTAACCCTATCCCTAGCTTCCCCCGTCATCCACGGGGACATTCCTTGGGGACCTTCCAAATGACCCTGCCGCAGACACCCTGGCCAAGAGCGACACAGTCGCCCTCTCCTTCCAGAAGCCCTATCCTCCTCAACTCAGTGACCCAGGCCTCACCTCACACCCCTCTTATCCTCATACAGGGAGATGATCACTAGTGATCACCACATCTGATCAACAGTAATCAACCAGTAATCACCATAGGTGATCACTAATGATCACTCAAACCGAGATGACGATAACATGGGTGTGAGGTGAGGCCTCACTGAGGATGAAGAGAATAATCATACATTCCTATCGAAGAGCTTTCAAAACTGAATTAAACAGCCCGCATGTGCTTTTCTGTTCAGTTATGACATATCTTCCTTGATATTACAACACAGACTAGACCAGTTGTTCAAACAGCACATGTGATTGAAAAACAAGTCGCAAACGCAAAATGTTTGATGCTCCCTGCGTAGTCCCAAACCACCTCTACTGTGTTGCATTGAAGTGGGCGCTCTTCGAAGTTTTTGTTGTTGTTGGAGTACACAACATGATATACTGAATTTATATTGGAAATGTTTGCCTGCCAGCGCCTGTCTATATAGGCAGCCAACCCTTGTATGCAAACGTTGCTAAGTCAAATATCTAAAATGTATGCTGGAAATATCTGCATACCCGTGCTGGCAGTCCATATACGCAGCCAGCGCTAGTATGCAAACGTTGCTATGTCATCTTTACGTGTGCATAAATATAAGGTAACTGTTGTCATCGAAAATAAAAAATAAGGGTTGAACTGTTTATATCACATTGACACTTTGATATTACGTAATTAGTATGTATTGTGGTTTTAAACCCCCATTTGGGGGACATCGATGGGGGACTTCCGTATTGACGTCATGTCACGTTACCCAGTTTCATGTTCGGTCGCCATGGTATCACGCATGAGCGGCCATGTTGTGACGTTATCCCTATATAGGATTTCAACTAAACTCTCTGTTTCTACCTATGTATTTACAAGCTATGTTATATCTTCCTCTATCTCCTTATAAAATTTTCCATCGTCCCTAGATGTGTTTATGTTCCATTGTACACATTACATGTAGCACATAGGCACATGCTGGATGTGCCGACATGTGCTTATGTAAAAATGCACACCGTGGCACATTGTGCAATAGCACATGGCATATGCCTCTAAAAGGGATTCTGTAAGCACAGTCGTATCCCCAAAAGGGATTCTATAGGGATTCCAGAAGAGGGATTGGTTTTGATTTTGAACATCAAACTAACTTCAAGCGAAGGTTAAGCTAACTTCAGGGAGCTAATAACTCCAGCACTATGGATTTTAACTTCATATACAAAACCAAACAAATATCATTATCATTGGAACCTGCTTCATGAAAAGGTTTCAAGGACTTCCAAAATTTGGTTATTATATTTGATGGAAAGTGATGTAGGATTTTCTTAGAACAGAAAACCTTTATGGATATTGTGGGCGGGGGTTGGGGGTAAAGAAAATCGTTATATTGTACTGGAGTATAATCGGTGTTCCTCTCACTCGCCCACCCCACTCTCGCGCTCACCACACTCTACCACTATACGTTTTCTCACTCGATATCGGCCTACTAGATCTTTATCCGCAATAGTGTATCTAACATACAGGCCAGAAAAATCAAATAGTTACCCACAATAAAATTAATACAGTACGAACAAAAGTTACAATTTGTCAAAATAACAATACAAGTCTGAGTCTCATTCGAACAGGCACAGTGACCTCATTCCAACGACATTCATAGTTTTTTGTGTTATGTTAAAGATTTCTATATTGATTTTTCAAACTTTTACTTCATTTCTAAAATATTGTTAATTATTTTTTAATTTATTTTTTTATTTATTTTTTTATTCGTTTATTTATTGGGGTTTAACGACACTTTAGACAGGCATCATCTCGTTTCAGACAGTTTTACTGGTGGAGGAAGCCGGTGTCACTGGGCAGAATCACCGATCAGCGGCGAGTAACTGTCACTCCAACTTACTAACTCGGCAGAAGCAGGATTAGCTGTGGTTGAAGGCGTGTGTACCATCGACGGGCTATACGCCTTAGCACACTGTGCCCCAGTGACCTCCCTCAAGCAAGTGTGGTTAAATGTCTTGCTCAAGGACACAACAAGATTGGAAGTAATGACCTCTCGACCAAAAGGCCGCCACGCTATCTAATGGGCCACCGCGCCAGCCTAAAATATTGTGGTGACGGGTTAAAGATTGTTGACAAAAGGCCCTACTCAACAAAGTCTATTATTTCGATAAACAAGAAGAGAAATCACGGGACATTCGAGTGTTTACTGGAAAACGTAAAAAAGACGCCTCATCCAAGAGGTCTGTGTCCAACAGCTCGCGGAAGAAACAGCAGTACCATTCCCCTAAAAAGTTAGAAGTTTCCGAAAATAGTCAACTTTAGAGCTCCTGCATACATTGTTGGCATATGATGTTGGTACCGGACATAAGCAACAGGTTTTGGTTTTGATAATCATGACTGAACGTCACGTCTAAGTACTTGTAGATAACTTAATTTTTAACACTGACAGAAATTGAAACAAAAATGGGCGATTGGTGTAACAAAAGTGGTGGGCGAGGGGGTTTTTTGTTACAAAAATGGGCTATTTTGTAACCAAAGCGGTGAGCTCATTTTGTAACAAAAGTGATGAGCTGTAACAAAAGTGGGCAGGTGTTGTAACGGAAGTGATAAGCTGTAACAAAAGTGGTTTGTTGTAACACACACGTGGAACAGAGGTGAGAGAGCGGAGGCTGGCGGCCTTCTACCACAGGCCCGAAGCCAGGCGTATTTAAAAATCCAACATAGGGGAGTGGGGTGGGGGCGGGCGGACTTTTGTGTGCCGAAGGCATACCCGAGGTGTTCAACAGGTGGAGAGTGTGTGACATGTGGTGTCATCCTCCCGTTGGTGGGATTCGGAAGCCTGCCCAGATATTTTTTTTAAAACCTGAAGCTCAGAGAACAATTCTAGAGCATCCGCGTGCCTCAGTTGTGACTTCCCAGCTGCAGAGTTTAGTCAATAACGTTAGAAATATAATGTTAGACATCTCAAATCTGAGGCTGTTTGCTTTCGCTTCATATAAATTCAGCAATTATTTTCCGACAAAATGTGAGAATTTCCGACATAAATGTTTATTTGAGGCGGTTTCTCCACCCCACCTGGCACTCCCAACACCATGGGGGCATGCTCTTTTGGGAAATGTTTTGTAAAATAAACTGTTAGGCCTGTGTATCCAAAGTCGTCTTACGCCTTATCACTGTCCAATAACAAAACAATTATATTACTGACCTTTGTTCCAAGTTTGGTCTTATAGGGCGGTATCCCTTATGTAAAGACAATAGATTGAATGTTGACATTACAGGTAGGTCAGTGGAACTTGTCAACCAATGTTAACCCAGCGTGTGTGGAGTTAGTACGTTGGGGGGTCTGGCAGTTGCTCGCCGTTGCTCGGTGGTTCTCTCCTGACACTCCGGCTTCCACCACCCGTAAAACTGTCCAAAACGAGGTGACCCTGGCTGCCGAAAGTATCGTTAAACCCCAATAAATAAATAAATAAATAATTAAATAAATACACTACACCTGAGTTAGCCGAGAAATGATGGCGCGCCTTTCAATATGTCTCTGCTACTACTATATTCTACCAATCTTTCTGTCGCGAATACTTTCGAATTCAGGCAAGTTTTAACCACGCCCGCCAGACAAACAGTGAGTCATCATCGAGATGCTTCTGGTAAAACCCCCTATCGACTTTTTTATTTCGTTATTACGAATTATTATTTCGTTATTACGATTTAGTATTCGTTATTATGGATTTTTATTTCGTTATAACGAATTAGTATTGCGTTATTGGGAATTAATAACTAAATTGAATGTGGCGCTAATACGTTTCCGTACATTCATGTTCGCATTGCTTTGAAACTTGGGATGCTAGTTTGGGGTGACTTCTCGTTAGGAGCTATCGACTTCCTTCCATTTATTTCGAACACGTTGCTGTTTGCAACAACCTCTGATGAACTTAGTGGAGTTATGCATTAATATTGCCCATTGGCACATCCCGAAGGGGCATATTTGTGATCGGATTGCTATGAAACATAATATGCTTATTTGGAGTGGATTTCAGATGGAAGCTATAGATTTTCCTCCATTTCCGTCAACAAATGTTTCCGATGGCGACCATCTTTGATGAACGCGGCGCAGTTAGGCCTTAGGCTTTGCCTTTGGCACACCCTGCAGGGAACATTTATGATTGGGTTGCTTTGAAACTTGGTATGCTTTTTTCGGGGACCTCTAAATGTGAGCTATTAATTTTCTTTCATTTCCATCAAAACGTTGCCGTTGTCAACAACCTTTGATGAACTTGGTACAGTTATGCATTATTAATTTCTTTTTGCACATCCTGCAGAGCACATTTATGGTTGGATCACTTTGAAACTTCATGTGCTTGTGGGAGCTATTAATTTTCGGCCATTTCCGCCGAAGGGCGTTGCCGTTGGCAAGGAACGTTGAGCTCGGTTTAGTCAGGCAGCAATGTATTTATTTGGTATACAGCAGCAACCTTTGCATGTGGTGCATGTTCATAAACATTCTTCTTTACCATGGCCAACTGGGCGCCTTCATCATAGGATTGTGTTTTAACCCGGTGTGCGCAAAATGCAGATAAGAGGTATCGACTAGCATTCATTTCTGTGCAAAATAATTGCCGTTTACAATGGCCTTTAAACTTGTAGCATTTGTGTAGCAACATTTTTTTTCTCCTTTAGCCAGCCCCACTGTTTCATTTACTGTATTAGCAATGTCAAGCAACTGTGCAGTGAAATGTTGTGTTGGGTCAGCACTTTCTTCAAATGTCACCCGTGTGAGGCATTCAGAGCAAAGCGATGAGGAAGTGTCCCAGTCAGCCTCTTGAAGTTCCGCTGGAGCACCTTCTGATTGCTGGTTGGAACCAAAGTCTTCAACACAATTGGAAAGTTCTCACTCACACACAAATCATCTCCTTCCTTCCAAGAGATATCGAGGAAGATAGACGGGAATGCAATTGTAAATTCAATTGATCTATCTGAACCGGATGCATGAATCTCCCAAAAGAGAGTTGTGAGTATTAAAATCACCCAACAGGACGTACGGAGTTTGGAGCTGGTGATTAGGCTGTTGAAGATCATTCAACTGTAGAGCGAAAATGGTCAGTTGCAACTAGAGCATAACATAACTATCTTGTCTAAGCCTTTACCTAACGAATCGCCCGCATCCGCCCGCGTAATATGCAAATTCAGCAGTTGAAAAAATATTATTTTTTTTCAAAAAAATTCAAGAAAACCATATCATGTGACCCCTCGTTGGAACGAGCTCGTCGAGCTCGTTCCAACGAGGGGTCACATGATATGGTTTTCTTGAAATTTTTTGAAAAATAAAAAAAAATGATATTTAAAATGATAAATTTTGATATCGTCTGCGTTGGGTAAAGGGTTAAAGTTACGCGTATCGCAACAACCTGTAAATTAGTTTGTAAATGTACAGAACTGTGAATAATGTCGTTTCTGACCAAGGCAGACATTCCGCAAATTGCAGATTATTTTCATCCGCTCACGTGTTATATGGTGTACAATGCTCAAAAACTTAGTGATCTTGAATTTCAGTCCTCATAAAGAGTGTGTCCTGCAGGCAAAACGCAGCAGCAGATGCATATTTTTTGGCTTGGAAGGTCCAGTTCGATACAATTCGTTCCACTGGATTTTTATGATTTTTGGTTGTATTATCCATAATTGGTTGCAGATTGATATGGTGGACATACGGGCGTAATGGCCGCAGTAGGTTTTTTTGGGGGGTGAGTTTTTCATCGCAGGTTTGTTCTGAGAGGTGAGTTCGGGAGTAATTGCCAGAACGTTTCCGCGATGCACTCAAATAATTCGAATCTGTTACGGGTAACAGGATCTTGTAAATTTTTTGGAAGTTCCATCTGATAATTGTTTTTGTCTTTCCTTTTGGTCTCTTTCATTTTGTGAAACTAGCACAATGACAATTGCCAGACGCAGACTGTGCAATACACATTAAAAACAAACTTCAAAATTCATTAAAAGTCAGTATTCAAAAGCATGATAAAATTGAGTTTAAAAAAAACCTGATTGAATGACCATCCATTTTCCCCGACGTGACACTCATTTGAAGGCCTCCTGATTGGCCAAGGCGGGTCGTCCGACCCATTCTCTGTTCCCGAAGTTAAGGCCAAAGCAGTTTATTGAACAGATACCTCCATAATGGAGATTGCCCCAACCATGGCAAGTGTCTGGCCTCAACTTCACTTCCAGGATTCCTTCCTCTAGGGCCTGTCGAACAAACCCAGCCGGAGAACAAGTCGCAATCTGGATGTTAATGACAGGTAAAATGAATGGAACTACTTTGGTCGGGGACTGCGTATTTAAATATTCTGCAGAAAACCAGCCCAATTGAGATCTTCCTCGATTTACTCGGAAGTTCGAAGGTGACTTGTGTGAGAGTAACCACTTTCCGATTGTGTTGGAGAGTGTGGTTGCGGCGGACTTTGAGGGAGTACCCCAATATAACTTTAAAGCCCCAATCAGGGCAACTGTCTGTCCACAACAGCCAGAATTTCTTCTCCTGATGCCTGTCGAGCACAACCAGCGGGAGAACAAGGCGCATGCTGGCTGTGAATAGCAGGACAAAACTATAGAACTAACTTGGTCTGGGGCTGCGTATTTGAATATTCATCAGCAAACCAGTCCAAATGAGATCCTCCTCGATTTTGCTCAGAAGATTGAATGTGACTTGTGCGAGTGTAATCACTTCCGATTGTGTGGGAGAGTGTGGTTGCGGCGGACGTTGAGAGGGTGCCCCAATAGTAGTTTAAAGGCCAAAATATCTCATTGGTTTGTTCTGAAAGGGAGAAATGTGAAGAAAGTGCTGACCAACTTTTGATTTAAAACTGTTTTCTTAGGTATTGCTAGAAATTCCAAACACTGCCTTTCCAAACACCTCGGCAAATCCGAAACGTTTCAGCAAACCATGGTTTGGTAATGATTATAAACAAGCTATGAAAGACCGCATGAAAAGTGAACGGACATTTAAGTCACTCACTATAAATACGTTGGATAAATCATGTGTAAATCTGTCAAAAACAAGACGACTAACGAAACAAAAAAGAAAAGTTCATCTATCAACAACATATAGAAAGTGATTAAAAAATTAAAGGTGAAAAAACAAAGTTAACAGTATGACACATGGAAAATAACAATTCACTAATCACAGTACGGCCACCGTGGACTGGTCACTTTACACGGGTGGGCAATATTTCCTCGGACCCAATGATATTAGATTTCAAACCCTGTTTACAGCAATAATCATCGAAAATTTAATCAATGAAGCACAGGGTACAATCCGGTGCTTCATTAATTAAAATTGTATTGATGATGGCATCACTGCCCACGCATGGATTATGACCTGTCCACGGCGACTGTACTGTATATTAAAATATAATAAATAAACACAACGCGATGTGTGTTTGAATCGGTGGATGTTTTACATAACTCGGATTACGCCATTCCAACGAGTTATGTAAAACACCCACCGATTCAAACACACATCGCGTCCTGTGTTTATTACACAACCAATTCATTAAAATTAAAAACAGTACGGCCACCGTGGACTGGTCACTTTACACGGGTAGGCAATATTTCCTCGGACCCAATGATATTAGATTTCAAACCCTGTTTACAGCAATAATCATCGAAAATTTGATTAATGAAGCACAGGGTACAATCCGGTGCTTCATTAATTAAAATTGTATTGATGATGGCATCACTGCCCACGCATGGATTATGACCTGTCCACGGCGACTGTACTGTATATTAAAATATAATAAATAAACATAACGCGATGTGTGTTTGAATCAGTGGATGTTTTACATAACTCGGATTACCCCATTCCAACGAGTTATGTAAAACACCCACCGATTCAAACACACATCGCGTCCTGTGTTTATTACACAACCAATTCATTAAAATTAATTTAAATAAACAGATTTTATTTCCGATATTTAAACCCATAGGTGAAGAGTTTGTTTTGACTGAAGCTGTACTGATCAAATGGATCCATAAAAAATAAATCAAAACAACCTTTTCGGAACCAGTGTTTGTTGAAATTCGTATGGCTGTTTCTCTTCGGCTGGTGCCCATTCACACCTAACCACTTGTTGGCTATTACTGTTAGTTACAATATAAGTACAAATTTGTGCAGATTTGCAAAACAGTTAGCAGAAAAAATGTTTAAAAGACGTTTGAAGCCTCTCAAGATGTACGAAAGATTTACCGAAATAAAGTTGACCAATTGTTAAAAAAAATGTTTAAAAGACGTTCGAAGCCTCTCAAGATGTACGAAAGATTTACCGAAATAAAGTTGACCAATTTAGATATAATGGGATCCACAAAACGAGACGGCCACGGGACTTGGTTAATGTTCTGGTGTGAAATGATTGGGTTTTTTTTATAAATATTATCTCATTTTTGGCTAATTTTTGTGAACCGACTTTATTTTGCTTTGGACGTTTTCATTTTCACACTTTGCGACCACGGTCGATGAGTGTAAAACGAAATTTGGAAACTTTTCGAAGCGTAACTAAACGGTGCGGTAAAAAAGTTCCAGCTTGTATATCACCCGTTGAATACAGAATCATTTATATCATAGCGGCGATTCCGTTGAATACAAGGGTATAAAGTTTAATGGATGTGTAATAAAAAGAAATATGAAACAAATTGGCATTTTCTCTGAATATAGTAAACTAGAATTCGTTAAAATTAAACAAACAAAAAAAAATCTACAAAAAAAAACAAATCAAGGAAAACAAAGGATCTAATTTAACTCTGGCAATTTAGAGGACTATATTGAACCTTAAGTTAAGTAACCCCTTGCATAGATCAAGAGATACTGCCACTGGGCTCGATGAAATACATTACCAATTTTTAAAACATCTACCACAGTCATCACATGACCGTTTATCACCCATTTTCAATGATTTGTGGATGACTGGGCAGTTTCCACCTTCTTGGCGTCAAGCAATAATAATACCAATTCCTATGCCCGGAGACGACCATTGGAATTCACGTAATTACAGACCCATAGCAGTAACAAGCTGTTTATGTTAAACCATGGAAAGGATCACCAGAGATCTGGTTTGAGGAATTGAACAATGTACTTGCAAATGTTCAGTGTCCTATCAAAACCCATAGTCGTACTGTGTGGATCAATTTGTTAGACTTATAAAGCTTATTCCAAATACCTTTGCCAGATAAGAACATGTGGTCGCCATCTTCTTTAATCTGAAGAAAGCATGCGATACAACGTGGAAGTATGAGATTTTAAAAGATATCTTTTAACATGGCGTATGCCTATTTTTATAGCACATTTTGTCAGGGACCGTCGATTTCAGGTTCCTATTGAGTCCACATTATCTGATCAGCACGAACAAGAATTGGGGGGTTTCCCTGAGTAGCCGTTTACCTGTTATCCTTTTCTCAGTGAAAACGAACACACAGCATTATTGGTGCAATTGAGAAAATGGTAGATCTTCATTACATGCAGATGACTTTTTGGCCTGCTATTGCAGCAAAAACATGTCTACTATAGAGCACACACTTCAGCTGTGCTTAAATAATATTCAATCATGGTTACCAGAAGACAGGTTTTAAGTTTTCAAAGATTAAGACAGATTGTGTACATTTTTACATCTTTGTAAGCATCGGAAACATCACCTCGACCTAGAGTTGAAAATAGATGGGGCTACCACTAAAGTTGTCAATGAATTGAAATTCTTGTTGTCTGACAACAAACTGACGTTTACCTCTCACATACAACAACAAAGGGGCTGCTGTGAAAAAAGGCTCTTAACTTCCTTGTGGTAATTGGTAGCACTGATTAGGGTGGTGACCAAAAAAGCACTTCATAATAGTGCCAGGAAAATTAGCATGGGTGCATTTCCGACATCACCAGCGGATATAAACCTCGTTGAAGCTAGGGAGGCTTCTCTATAGAGGCACACAATTAAACTATCACTCCAATATACTACTAACGTGTTTACTAGCCATCAAACCCTGCTTATCATTGTGTCCTGGGCACTCATAATGTAGATTTTGTTCACAAACGCCAAATGTATTACTCCATTGGGAATAAGAATTGAATCTAATATGAATTCAGTAACATTTTGAATCTTATTCAATAAAAGAGAATTATGAGCCACATATTCCCCCTTGGCATCTTAGAAACAAACTACTGTTACTTTAAACCTTGCTTTCTCAAAAGATATCGGAGACAAGGTTCATGCAGTTTAAACCAAAATATGCTGAAATAATAAGGTCAGCATATAGTGCATCTCCAACAATCTGTACAGTAAAATGTAGAAATGATGTCAAATCATCAATTGTAGTTACCTCAAACAGAATACCAAAGGTTTCATTTTCAAAGTTAAGGTACTGCTTCACATCTACCACTTGAGCACATCGACAATGTAAAGGAAAGAAGTCGACCATATTCTCCGAAATTATTTCCTCGTTGCTTGCTTCACTCAACCCCAAGTTGAGGAACCCTTCCATTTTAGAACTGCGTGAGAATATGATATCATGTCTGACAAATATGATATCATGTTTTGCTGGTTGCCTGGCCACGTTGGATATCTCCGGTAACACCAAATCAAAGCTCCGTCTCTTCTGTCCAGATCTTTTTTATCACTACTTGTTTAGTAGCCTTTGTAAAAAAATATTGTGTCGTTTTGACACGATGCCATATTAGTCACACAAGACTTCCGCATTCCTTTTTGTTAGAATGTCATATGCGACCAGAACGTGTTCATGGCCAGTAGGTGTTGTCTGTGGAGTACATTATTTTGCATTGCACTAGTTTTTGTCATGTGAGAGGGCAATATTTCATAGTTGGACCTCCAGATTCAAACGAACCCGAGACAATATTCTATAATTTATGAAAATAATCAGCCTTTCGATTATATTTTATAATTGTTTTTATTCTTTTAAAACAGATCGAAGTTTTAAATCAGCAGGTTGATTTATATGGAGACAAGAGCACTAACTTCAACCCTTCTTACTACTCAAACTATCCGTGTTTAATTGTAATAATCTCCTAATTGTTATCCATCATTTTCTTCGTAATTGACATGTTTACTTTCCACTGGTTTCTCGCCCCGATATAGTGTTAGCTGCTGATGTGGCGTTAAGCATCAATAGATGAAAAAAATAACACCAGGCGGACAGTGCATAAAACGGGTTTAAACAAACCAATGACTCATTTCTAGATTCCATTCATTGATTAAAATCTACGTATCAGTAAATGCATCAAATTTGTGTGGCAGTCGGAATGGGATGGAGCGACAAATAACAAGCTCCATCGCTTCCCACCCAATATTTGTGATCGTTACTTGTTTAGTAATCTTTGTGGAAAAGAGCATGCAATTCTGACACAATGTCATATTTTTCACACAAGACTCGCTCATTCCTTATTGTTAGAGGCTAATGTGCCACCAGGGTGTGTTCCTTGTCAGCAGAGGCTGACAGTGCTTTATTTAACGGTACATACGCTATTGTGGATTACAAGTATAAAGGGAAACATACAAATATAGAATGAAGCATATATACCACAGGGAGATGGCTTAGCCAGATTGGCTGTCTGCCCGTGGTACGCATTCTTTTACGTTGTGGCGGTTTTGATCATACCAGAGGGCAGTACTTCGCTGTAAGATCTTTAAAATATATCTGTTTATTATACGATCTCGCACATTTTCATTTTTTAAAGTAAATTTAAAAAAAAATGATTTCATTCTGTTGCGCTAGTCTCTTCAAGTCCCAAACCTACAGGTTGATTTATACGGTGTTCACTTTTCTTGTATCTTAACTTATTACTGTTCAAAACACTCACACATTTGACATTCCTGTTGTAAGGATTTCTTATTTTGACTCAATCATTTTACTCCATAATTGTCAGTGACGTGTTTCGTTTTATACCATTTCTTCGCCACGGTGTAGCCTTAGCTGCTGATGTGGCCTTAAGCACCAATAAATAAATAAATTGTTACAAGACGTTTGAGGCACTTCCCTGAAGGCCACCTACGTTAATGGGTACAGGCACCACAATAGCAACATCGACGTCATTGAGGATATCATTGACTGCTTGTTTCGTTGTGGGCTGATGACTTTTTAATCTCCTGAGTATCAAAAACAGGTATGCCATCGAGCGCAGATTTCAGCTGTGCTCAAATACAATAGGTGAAAAATAGGCTACACAAAATGGTGGTTTCAAGTTCTTAATGATCAGGACTAATTATGCATATTTGTGTAAGCTTCGGAAACATCATCTAGATCCGGAGTTGTAAATTGAGGTAAGTGCTAATGAAGTTTCCCAAAGTGTGATATTCGTGGGTTTATTACACGCCTGTTTTATGAAATCTTCATGAACAGCAAGACTAAACCATGCGAAAAATGAAAATCTTTCCGCATGGAAAATCGTTGACGGACTATTTTTAAACAGAAGCGACATACCACTGGAATTTTCTACAAATCGATCACCGCAATTACAGTTTGAATCGCTGAGTAGGCATATAAAACTCATCGAAATTCAGGGGACAAAACAGTAACAGGGGTTATCCTTGCATATTTGGATGCCGATAAAATATGTTCTTTTAGTTGATACTTGTCAAATGAATTGGTGAGTGTCTTTCTAATAATTGTTTTTTATAGACGTGTATGTGTGCTATAAACACTGAACGACACACGTGTGTGAATGGATTAATCGATATAGCATTTGTGACAACGCGAAAGGATAAATCCCGAGGTCTGTGGGTTCTCATTCTACCTTTCCGCGCTGGCATTCGTGCCATGTCGATTAACCAATACCCACGTGTATGTATTATTTGCCTATGGAATTAATTTCCCTTCTCACATACATCAACTAAGGGTTAAATGTAAAACGGAACAAAAACTTCTGAAGGTTGTTGGAAGCACGGATTAGGTTGCTGAGAAAACTACATTACTCCATATGTATAGTTAAGTCGTCAGATCATAACTACATTACAGTTTTGTGGTTTACGGTTCTGTAAGACAGTCGTACTGCAAACCACTAAGTGCAATTGATATTCGAATTAGTCTCGGAGCATTTAGATGATCGACAATAGATTCAATACTAGGTGAATCAGTAGATCCTCCTTCCGCTTGATACGAGAAGGATAAATCTGCCACTCCAAAATGTTTCTTAACTGTTTGCATCTGCATCAAACCCTGTTTGCAATATATCTCAAACCCTCAAACTTTTTATTTCTTTTAAGAGAAATTAAAAACAAATTCCTTCATTGGAAATAAATATAAAACTTCATATGGAATCCACCATACTTGGAAAGAGAACGGCGAATCACATATTCCGCCTTGATATATAAGGAAACTTACGTTACAGCCTTCAGAAAGTCTGGAACTAAATCTTTGCAGTTCAAACAACACTGTGCCGGAATTAAGTCCAAATACAGAGCATATAAAGTACCAAATATGTATCCGAGTCGAGCTCCGGGTTCTAAGGGCGGATCATGACGAGTCGAAGACGAGGCGTGATCTACCCTTAGAACCCGGAGCGAGACTCAGACACATATTTTGTACATCCACATAATGGTAATAATCATTTTATCTTACAATATATTGGGTTAAGTCAAGAACGTAGACGCATATATAACGAACTATTTATTCGCACGGATGAACAAAAAGAAAACAAATGGAACTCACGCGAAAGGAACGTGCTTGTATCCGACCCCCTGATACAAACATCTGTATCATGGGGTCAGATACACGACTGTTGCTGAGTTCACACAGACAAAATACATGTTGATTGTAAGATAAAACGTATTATCAGCTATTGTTATTGGTGACCAAATCGCCTCTATCAGCATACCAAAAAAAATGTATTATTCTGTGCTTTATTTGCACCATGATCTAGGCGCCGGGATATAGTGTCTTTTATTTTAGTAGACGATTTGTTGTTTCTTTTCGTACATGTGCTTTATTGTGGAATTCATAAACGTGTGTTGCTTTCAGTCTTCGAAGATGCTTCAGAGTTCGATCAGTTAACTCAATTCTAGTTTTCAGGTTTCCATTATCTGATGCTTTGACTCGAAGATGTTAGGCAACTTGATTATTTGGTTGGCTTTGTTTGCTTGTAGATGTCTTCTGAGTTTCAAAAGATGATTATTTCAGGGTTTTTTTTTCTATTGACTGCTGGTTGCAGTTGTCGCTTTGAGTTTTAGATGAAATAACCATGTATAGGTAGCATGGTCCCATGGATGTTTCCACTTTTGAAGTATATGATTGGTCAACGGTATTGCTACCATATTTCACAACTGCGCTGGCAACAGCAAAGCTTATTTGCCTTTAACATATTATTTTTCGAATTATTTTTCGAATGGGCTTCTCAAGTTTATTTTGATGACTACTCTGACATTTTGCACACTTGGCATTGCTGATATTACAAGGATCTTCTTCATGCTGATCTCTGCATTTATGGCACGTGATTTTACCTCGACATTTTTCATTACCATGGCCAAAATGTTGCCAAGTGAACCAATGAATAGGATTTCGGACATATAAATCAGCATTGATATGCAGATAGTCTGTCTTCGGAAACTTGGGAGATCTGGGACTCTCTAATTGTAAACTGTTCGTCTTGGTGGATAGACCTTGTTGTATTATTTCAACGCATATACCTTTACTGGGGCTAACGTTTCTAGAGTTTTGTTTTTTATCAACACTCCTGCTTTTACTGAAAATTGCTGTGTTGCATAGTCAACAATTCAATACTGAAAAATTTGCTTATTTATCTTTAATGTTTGGGGACATTCTCTTCATAATATTTGAGATCTCGTGTATCTAAATATCATTTATCTGCTCTAGCTATATTCTTGATGGCCACTCCAAGTTCAAAAACAATTCATGCAGGTTTTCGTCAACTGAGTTAACTATTATAAATTGTGTTCAGTTCTCTATTTCATTGTTGCATACATGTGTTTTCTGGTATCCCTTCTGAGTTCAGAGCAATAAAATGTACTCGATTCATACCGCGAGATTTAATGCTTTGTAAAGTGAAACATTCTGCCTCTCCATCCCAAAACCATATTCTGAGCCCGATACAGGGATGACTAAACTGCAATGTACAGCAGAAACACACCAGGTTACAAATATGCTATTCCCATCCAGTTTGTTGAATACCACTTACAGAATGACCAATTAAACCACGTCAAGACGATAAGGTTATTGATCAGACTGCTCCATGGTTCCACTACTCAGTGGGATCAGCAAAAAAGCAAAGTTGGCAGCGAAAAGATATTAATACAACTTTTGTATAGGTCAAAGGTTTCAATCAGACCACCTAAATCACACTACACCAAGTAGTAAAATGTGTGGAAAAATCCAGAAAATGGTAGCAGCATGCATGACGCGTTTTAGGGAATCCACCCACTGATCCACCCGCGTTGCACTGATTCCATCCCACCTAGAAGTAAGGACCTGAGTAATATATTGAACTGTATGCTCATAACTTACATGTAGGATTACCCAACTGGGACCATTGTAAATCGCAAAAAAACATGATCCAGTCTACCGAAGCTGTTGGATACGCACTTTGTGGCGGTATAATTGTATCCCTTTGCACTGCCTCGTTTCGTAAACATAGGGTACTAACATCGGAGGTGTCGCAAGATATAATTCATTTTCCCGGAGTTTTAAAGAACGTGAGCAAAATTGTAAAAATGTGTGCAAAAACAAAATTGTGAAAATGTGTGCATATTTTTCAAGAACGTAAAACTGGAAGCTTATTCGCGGTTCTACTGAAAATGATATAATACGCTGTCATGTATGTTGTTGATTGAAGTAAATGTAATTGTAATAACCGAAGGGATTTGATTTTAGAGTGAATGGGTTTAAAGTTTCAGCAAATATTGTATTTAAAGCTGATTGCCTGCACTACTCCATAAACTAAATTTCAAGGTATTCTGTACTGAAAATGATATAATGTGTTGTCATGTGTGTTGTTGATTGAAGTAAATGTAACTGTAATAACCGAAGGGATTTGACTTCAGAGTGAATGCGTTTAAATTGTCAGCAAATATTGTATTTAAGGCCGATTGCCTGCACTTCTCCAGAAACTAAAATTCAAAGTCTTCTGTACTGAATGTTTTTATTTAAAACATGTATGTTGTGTGAAGTCGGTGTTACCAGAGACAATACAGACATTTTATTGTTACAGTTAAAAGTTAAAACTAGAAGTCCTGTCATGAAATGCGCACAAATAGCACGTTCATGTGCGCGTTAATGTGGCCCAAGTAAAGCTATCATATTCTGTACATATGGCCTGTGCACAAGCAATGTTTCAGCCAATGGACCTCCGGGTAACCCGGAGGTCCATTGGCAAAAACATTGCATGTGTTTGCTATGAGTAACCAGGATAACCTGTCGTGCTTTGGATGCCATTCGATATGGCAATTGCGCGCAATTCCAACGCGCAATTAAGCCGAGATAAGCACACTATTCGTGACAGGACTTCTAGTTTTAACTGTAATTGCGTATCTGAGCAAGTAAAAGTGACGTTATGACATGAATGAAATGCTTTGACACAAAACGGTTGCACGCACGAGTGAATTAACAGACAGCCGAAGGGGATATTTTCCTCAACAATATCAGCTTTATTCATAAAACTGAAGTTTAATCGTGGAGTAAAGACTATTCGGGTAAAGTAAGGTAGTCAGAAATCAGTTTCCAACATTTCACGCCCATCAACATCAGCGCTCCCGATATTCAACAAAAAACGTGTATTCGAATAGAATTGAACCAGTGCAAACACTGACATATTCTCAAAAGTTAGACCCACTTCATCTCCATGCACTTTCTCCTCGCCGAAATGAACATTGACACATCGGTCGTTCACAAGACATGAAACGATAGCCAGGCAATCAGTAAGGTCGAACAATTTTGAGGCTACTATTTTCAATTTCAGAATCCAAAAAGGTTCCAACTACAAACCAGCCAAAAGGCAACCTGCGCGTAGCTCCCTTTAGATTACCGCTTCGTCACAACGGGTTTTATGTATTTACACTGGTTGACGCCATGTGTGCAATCATGACTATATTGTTATGCATTCTCAGCTGAGAAGCTGCAGACCGAGACGAAACGAAAGTTTCCAGCCCAGAAGAATTACGCAAACGAAAGGATAGACAGCTAAGAATTTAAAGAACCACATAAATCATTATGCTGTTTTCAAACGCAGTGTCTCTGATATTTGTTTCTGAATCCACAAATTGACAAAATTACTTTATCATTTCAGGCATGAACTTCACCTTTCCACGTGCAGTTCATGGTCCAATTGATGTCGGTAGATGGTTCATTTGCAATGACGACGTTGTAATATCTATTATATATAAATGCGACGGCGTCCCTGATTGTCTGGATGCATCAGACGAAAGTAAATGTGGTAAGTTATTTCGGTGCATAAATCACTCACAAATATGAATTTTGTCAAAATTATTGTTGGTTTCAAGTTGGTGATAATAAGTAGAAACAGCCCATATTATTCATGATTGCAAGCATGCGCTGCAGATAAAGGGGAGAAGCTGAATGCTCTCTATGCATTTGCAGCGCATGGTAAAGTATCTGTATAGTCTTGACAACCAACCGAACTCTCAAAATACCACAATTGTTGACGACAATGGACTGTACTCGTCCCACACAACTATCTGTTGACTGCAGTTTACAAAATTCGGTCAAATACATGAGGTATTGTGTTCCATGATTGAAACAGAACAGTGATGAATTTCTTCCTGTCTTTCCGATATGCAATTATCCAATTTGGTCAGCCGAGTGAAACGTATATTTCATTTGAGACTCGCTACTACGTTTCTAACGGGAACACATTTCTAATCGCCAACAATTTAAAGAAAAAAACATTCCTTTTACGAACGAGTGTTCTGTTCACACTTTGGACATTTGCCTGTATTTCTACCATGATAACCTATTCTATTATATATAAAAAACTTCTTACCTCGCGTTTTTGAATAAAATTACCTCACAATATACCAAAAAATAACAAACATACGTTATATCATGTTAATAAACTATCCATAACTCAAAGTAGTATGTTATTATGTTAATAAAATGAAAAATGCCCCGTAATTTGCGCGTTTCGTTTTGTATTTCGTTTCGGCGATAAAACTGCCAGCGGACGTGCCGCCCACCCGTGCTCAAGTAAGCAAAAACAGTTCGCACATGTGAATATTGATTTATTTAACATATGTTTTTTGACAGTGACTTCTGACACTAACATACAACATAACATTTGCTTATGCCACTACACTACAAAGTTAAGCGACTGAGTAGTCCATACCAAAGTTGCTATAAGGGTATGCAATATTGAGTCATCTCAGAACAATAGAGCACGATGTGCAGACCCGGAGCACGGTAGCTAAATGGTTAGAGATTTAAAATTCAAACCAAAAGATTCTCTGTGTGATCCAGACCAGAGGTGTCCGCGTTGTGTCACTGGGTTATACACATCATCATGACTACTCACACGAGGACACTGTGGCGCTGTGTATAAAGGTGTATTTAACATCTTTGGCGCATTTGACACAACAAATGCCATCCCTCCTTTTGTGGCTATAGAGCGTGGGGAGTAGGGTTGTTGCTCGCCGGTTCTATCCAGGTGTTCAAGTTTCCTTCTCCCCAAAAAGCCTCCTCGACACGAGGTGACCTTGCATGTCGAAATGTAGTTAAACCGAAATAAATTAAAAAATAAAATGTCAGACTGGATTCCTAAGGGGGGGGGGGGGGGGGCGTGGTCATCCCTTACTAGGCGAGGTGGCGAATAAAGGGCGGTCTTCTGAACTGAGCAGGTTTGCTGAACTAACTTTAGCAGGTTTGCTCAATTGAGCGGGTTTGCTGCTGAATAGCCAAATACGCAACACTGGACCGAAGTGGTGCAATCCAGCTAGTAAAACGTCCTGCAGGCACCTTGTTCTCCCGTGAGGCGCATTCTGAAGGCCCTGTAGGAAGGAATCCTGGCAGTTGAAGACACAACGGCCCCGATTATGACAGTCTTCAATTTAGAGAAACTTCCAAAACACTGATTGGCCATAACTCCGGGAGTTGACGGAAGATAGGGCCGGTCTGTTCTGGCCAATTGTGAGTCCCGGAAAGGGTATTATGTCGGGTGGCAATTGGAGGTCATTCCACCAGCCATTTCTTTTATTCAAATTTTAATTGCCCTTGTATAACCGACTTTCGAAATTTATTTCATTTTATAACATGTTTGGTTTTATTGTGCTGTCTGGGTTTGTTTTCAGTGGTAACTTATCGCAAAATAATTGGTTGTATGACCGACATCTGACGACATGGCTTTCCCACACATGGGCCATCAGTCCATGGCATGCTTCGTCATCAACACTGACTGAGTTAATTGCCCTAGTACAATTATGTGGGAATACTGGCAGTCTGGTGGGTTTACTGTTTATCAGTAAAGCAACTCACTGTTGGACTCCTTTGTGGTTGGGAGCCGCTGCAAATGGAAAATTATTTCATTATTATGGCTAACATACCACAAACAAACCAAAAATGAGGGTACGAATTTGAAATTATAAATTCTGACTCTGACAGAAATACCGAATGAGAACAAATGATTATAAACAGCTAGCCTAAATCTGTCATTGCAGATTCGAACGATGAGGATAAAACATCATCCGATAATAATTCATTTGCGATGTTGAAAATATTAGACAATTACGATCAGGGGCAATACTAATTGAATGTAGACGAAAAAGCTGGCATTAAATTTACAAAAGGTGGATAACTCGTCGATATGGCGGTCAACGCCTTTGCACATAAAACACTAAGCAGCTGCAAAAGAGTTTCACGTAATACTGGATTGTACTGAAAATACAAACAAGAACTAACATCACAGGGTGTTACTAATGTTAAAAGGATAAAGATAAAAAAACAAACATACACTAACAAATTCATATATTTTAACATTTACCTATACTCAGCAACCAAAATCATTTAAAAATAAGACACATGATCGTCGGGATGTATTTATATATTCCAAATCCACTTCGATTTTCAAATGTCAAAAATATGGTCACGCACAAAATAATTTTAGAAAGAGCAATATCTGTTTCAAGTGTGTCGAAAAGCATCCAGATTCCTGCACAACACCATCAAGTGTTGTAACTGCCGGGGCAATAGTGTGGCTACATCAAAGGTTTGCACTGTTTGAAAAATAGAAAAATAAATTTAAAATGTTAAATGTGAAACACAAGTCAGTTTCAAAGAGCAATAGTAACATCAATGCCTGGATCGCCAACTTATGCAAACATGTTATCCCAAAACTTACGAACAACCTCAGTGGAATGTCAAACTCAATATTCTTGGATCTTTAGTACAGGTTTTTACAGTAAACAAACTGAGCCATATTCAACCCAAATAAATTCAACTACGCAAATAACAGAAAAAAATAAAAACCGGACAAACACAAGAAGAAAGAAAATATATAACTACATTCGAATAGAAAAAACGAAACCCCACTTCAGAAATACAATAAACCAGGCAACCCGAAAGCTGATCCAATTCACAAATCCCAACAAAATTTGAGTCAGTGCCAGAGAACGCAAGAACAAGGTCACAAGAAAAAAGGGTAAGCATAAACTAGAAACAGACAGGTTACCTAAATGCATTCAACATGTCTGAAGGAATTGAAGACATGCCAATCGATGAGTCCACCGACGACACTTTGTCGACCAAACTACGCCTACATTTTTCCCAGGTAGGTACCCACGTAGAACATTGCCACAAAGGCACACGGGTGCAATTTCGCACATACATCCACCTCAAAATTGACATCCAACAAGGATAATACAACAAAACACAACATAATAGAACATAATGCAATGAAATTGTCGAGATTTCAAGGCAAATTGCAACAGATTGGACAATTTAAGCAAAACATATAAACCCGCAGCTTTTCGCTTGCATGACACACTCTTAAAGAAATCTGACACTCATGTTCAATCTGTTTTCAAGCATTACACTTCATATAATTGATATATTCATGCTAGGTATAGATGCTGCTATGTTCCTAGCCACTTTAAAACTCATTTGTTTCTCGCATTTTACTTTCTGTATAAGTTTTTCTTTTTTCCATACAAGACAATCTTTAGAGGATGCCATATGATTGCCCTGACAGTAAATACCTTTATATGCCGTTGTTTCGCATGACCCTTCATGACTGTTACTGCATTTGTAACATATTTGGTTGCCTCGACATGTATTCTGCCCATGACCATACTGTTGGCACCTCAAACAATTTTCAACTCCACTTTGATGTTCAGGTAACCAATTTTGAGAGCTTTGGAATGGTTTGTGCCATCAAAGGTGCAAATATAAGCGTTGTTTTTTACAATTTATACATCTTTTCTTAAAAAAAATTCTCATCGTTTTACTGCAGTTATTCCTTGCGATTTTAGTTCCAGGGTAATTTTAGTTTCGATCATGTCCACCAGGTCTCTAGTTCTGATGACTCCTTTGCTGGTACTAAGTGTTTTCTGGTCATCTGCTTTCACATCAATATCTATTAGTTTTGTTAATGTACATATGCATATTATTTTACACATCGTACACCAGATCTTAATTTTTAATTGCTTTTACAGTTCCAGCAATACCTGTCGTGGTTATTCCCAGAGCAAGCGGCTTGATGGCGCTTAATTTCCTATTTTCGTCGGTCGAGAGTTATGATATATGCAATATATATTCGAGAGCATTGCACAAAACGTTCCCACACAGTAACATGCAGGATATTTTAACTGATAATGGCCGAAAACATTCCCGAAAATATGTAAGTCCTATAGAGTCATTACCGTATTGCGAATAATAAACTTTTGGTTAATAAGTCAATTATGCCAGCATTACTTGAAGATGTTTAGAAATTATGGTAACTAACATAATTTAATATCTGACAGATTATCAGTAAACTAGTCTAAAGATCATAAACCAGTTGTTCTGGCAGATTCTGTTTCTGTTCTTAACTCTATTCCAGCGGGCATTCATTTGACGATCGATGGCTCTAGTGAAAGCGTGTAATTTAGCTACTGGCGACACCTGTCTAACTGCCCTAGGAACAGGTTTTCTGAGTATCGTGGGCATTATATAGCGGGACATTTGCAAGTCTTGTAATTTGGCATGGCTAGACTAAGCAGCTTTGGTCACGTATTCCCGACAACATAAGAGCAGTCAAGACCAAGATCATGTTCAGAATGTACGTGCGGCTTTGGCTCCAGGATCTCAAAGCTCTCTTCGAGCAAGTTTTGGTTGGGCAGATTATGACTGCTCTCAGAAAGTTATTATCAGTTTGCATTCGTGCTGCAATGTTGCTGTTAGTGGTAGTCTATGTTGCTGTAAAGTTATGAGAGCTTGTGTCTGCTATAACTCAGAGAGTTGAATAGATATGCAGATGTTGGTATGCTGATTTTTGTGCTGATGAATGGTACCCCAAACAAGTAGTTACTGAACGGATCACCAAGCCGCCTCAGATGGAATTCTGTGAACCTGCCCAGGCAGTAGAACAAAGATTATTTTGATGCCACAAAGTACGCCCTAACCAAGTCCCTAATTACAGCCATTATGTCGCAAACGTCTTTATGGTGCAACACGATGAAGATTTGAGCTGGCGAAAAAGCCACATTAGGATTAGAATGAAAATGAGAGGGAAGAGATACATCAATATGTTACCAAGTTGCATGTCGATCATGAATGTCAAACGGCCCATGGGAACTTCGTGCATTATTTTTCACACGCTGAGTGGGTGCGTTTTGAAGTTTTCATTTGCACTGGACGGACGTTTTCGGGGGTCTCATCGTTCTTTTCTTGGTATACACTCATTCATCAGTCGTTTCTGATCGACCGTAACTTTTGAGTTATGCGAAGACTGACACGTAACGAACCTTATCGTGACGTTGTCATGTTGGAAGGTGGCAACAGACTGCTGTGGCTCAAATTCTCAACGTTACTCAATCGGTGATTAGCAGGTTGTGGTAAAATAACCGTCAGACGTCAGTCAGGAAATGTTGATGACAGACGTCGGCCAGGTCGTCACATGGCGGCAACAGTAACGAAGATCGTTTCATTTCATCAGAACCACATCATTACACCCAAAACACGCCATCAAAATGAACGTCACATTGCAGCAAGGCGTAATTGGTGTGGAGCACGACAGCGCTGGGACAATCGTCGGTGGATCAACGTCATGTTTTCCGATGAATCGAGATTCACTCTAGACTTCCACGATTGGCGAAACATAGTGTTGCGGCGGCGGAACGAACGATATCATGACGTAACCGTTAGGCAGCACAATCGTTTGGGTGGCGGGTCGGTTGGTGAGGGAAGGCGAGGTTGGAGAGTGAAGGCATAACCAAGACAGGAAAAACTGCACTGTATGTCATACAAGTGCGTGTCACAGGGCAGTACTACTGTGGCAACATGTTAGCAGCTCATGTGGTGCCATTTGCGCGACGTCACGGCCGTCGATTCATTTTCCAAGATGACAGTGCAAGAGCAAACAGAGCCCGTATCGCTACTGAGTTCCTCCAGGGGCAGAATATTACTATACTGCATTGGACGTCACTAAGTCCAGACCTTTCACCAATCGAGCACATCTGGGATATGCTTTGCAGGCGTCTACGACAACGCCAGCAGCCCCCAACATATGTCCAGCAACTCGCCGCTGAACTGCAGGAAGAATGGAACAACATCGGTCAAGCTGATATTGGATATTGATGAGGAGTATGCCACGTCAGATCCGCGCTTGTTTCGCGAACCGATGAGGATTTGCAAGGTATTTAGGTCTTGGACTACATGTGGTAAATTCTCTGACTGACCGTCCATGTCTTATACATCTCAGTGAGTGGAATATGTGCTTGTTAAAGACCCAACTCTCGCTGAACTCATTCACCAGACGTCACAGTGCAGTGTCCCAACTATTTGTTCAATTAAAGTATAAATATATTTCTTCCTATATCTCACTTTTATCAAATATCCCCTACTTTTTGAATAGCAAATAGCAAATGTTGCCTTCTGGTGGTATTAACGACTGAATGAATTCATCTTCGGGGTCAGAGCCTCGGAGTCCAGTGGTCGAGAAGGGTCCTTTATGTTTTGTGATTTGAGTTGCCAAATTAGTTTTGAAAGTCGTGGACTGGATCGGCTACCACCCACCACACTGTCCAACAAGGGGCAGAGTTATTGCTAAGCAGTGCCAGTATTTTCACAGACTTGGTGTGGGGCAGTATGCTCAGGCAGTGCTGATGCCGCAGCATGCCACTAGCTGATTAGCATGTGTGTGTGAGTACCATGTCTTCAGATGACGGCCATTCTACCAACCAATTTACAATAAAACGTTGCCACTTCAAACTAAAACAGACTGCCCAAGAGAACCAAACATGAGTTAAAATTTAATAATTTAGTTACAAGTCAGCAAACAATGGCAATGTTGGGATTTGATTAAAAAAAATAACTGATTGAATGACCACAAATCCCCGCCGACATAACACTCATTCTTTGGGCTCCGGATTGGCCAGTGGGAGTCGGTTCGATCATCCGTCTACTCCCGAAGTTGGGCCCAAGCAGTGTATTGGATATGGGCTCCAAAATGGACACTGACCTAACCGGGACCACTGTATCCTCAACTGCCAGGATTCCTTCCCCCGAGCCCCTCGAAACGCTCGTAGCGGGAGAACACGGTGCATGCAAGATGTTAGTTGTAGGAATAAAATACTTTGGTCCGGGGCTGCTTATTTGGTTTTACTGCAGCAAACATGCCCAATTGAGCAAATCCGCTAGTTTTCAAACTTTAAATCAGCAAACCCACCCAACTGAGCAGGCCGCCCTCTACCCGCCATCCGAAGACCCGTCTAGTACTGGGCCCTTTACGAGTAATTAGTGTCACTAATTTTCTTGCTCCATCCCATTCCGCCTGCCACACAAATTCTATGTACTTATCGATATGTGGTTTGAAATCACTAAAATGAATAGTGAAATTAGTGAGAGGCTTGTTCAAGGCCTGTGTTGCCGCGCTGTATGTCCTGATGTTACACGTTCTGGTAACCAGGAAACTCGATATTACATTGCCCAGGCGTGAGAGTCTGTCTTCAACTTCTTACGTAGTTCCAAATTTAGAGGATTCTTAGCAAAGGGGAACAAGAGAAGACAAATAACGACTTCCTGTCCTGTGTACTTTGTTGATGAGTTCAAGCGCTAGATGCGCGCCTTCAGCTGTGAACATATACCTTTTGTTTGGTATTCTGATTCAGATGATCTTATCACTAGATTCAATGACTGGTGATAGTCTATCACTATCTTTTCATTAATTCTGTCTAGATCCTTCTATATGCCCTATACCGTGACTTTATTGAGGCACATTTTTGTTTGAGCTGCAAATAATTTGTTTCCAGCTTTTTGAAAAGAAGTAAGGTGCAACATAACAGTACCTATTATTTCATGCCAAGGAAGAATATGTGATTCATGGCACAATTCCATTACTATTACTGGCCTTTGGGATGGAACACTTGAACCATAATCAACCCACAAACAGCAACTACTCAAATAATCACTGCAACATCAAACAAACAGGAACAGACAAACCATAAGATCACACCAGAAAACGTAAAGGAAGACACAAGTAAACAAACAACCAGAGAAACCAAAAATCACCCAAACGAAACCACAACAGAAACAAGCAGAACAAAATCTGAGTCAGAGTAAGAGTCAGACAAAGGAACTTGAAAAAGAAAGAAAGAAGAAAGGAAAAGGCAAGAAAAGAAATAGTATGAGACAGAATACCTAAGGCGCAGAGAACCCTGCTATGCGCAACAGATCTGATGGCTTTGGGGGGACGGTAGTCGGTGATTGCATGAAAGAAACGTTCTGGCAACTTAACCAGACCTCTTTTTCGAATCGGTCGCATGGAGAAAAGGGTTGCCAAAGAGACCTGTCATTGCCATCTCGCACATACGTCCACTATTTATCGCTCCACCTAAATATATTATATATAAATGACATCAACAAATAATGTCGTGCGATGGAATTGTCGAGGTTTTAGAACGAATTTTGATAAACTCGGGCTTTCAAGCCAAAGATATAACTCTGTTGCTTTTTGCTTGCAGGAAACTCATTTAAAGAAACTCTGCGTTCAAGATCATTCAGCATTAGAGCATAACACTTCATATAATGCTTTGGCAGATGATAATGATCTTCATGTTCGTAGAACATCTGTCTTAGTTAGAGTCATTACATTACTCACAGTAAAGTTCCTTTACAGGCAAACGTACAGGCTGTAGCTGTGTTCCTAATTTAATTTACCTAATTCTAAATAAGAGAGTGTGTTATTAACGTTTCTCCGAGTACAACCCTACAGTTGCATGACCATGAGCAACCAATTCACCAGCGCCCAACTCCGTACATTTTGTTGGTTGTTTTTAATGTTCGAAGTCCTCTTGGGGGCCATTCCCGCCACAAAAAAGACATCAAAAGTCAAACAGTAGAAAATATCATTACAAAATACGAGTTGTGTTTGTCCAATGATGGGTCAGACACTTACCTGCACCACGCATCTGGTCCATACACTACCATCGATCTTACTATTGCCTGTCCTTCTGTCTTCCGTATTTTGTATTGAAAGGTTGGAGATGAGTTGCGCGAGAGCGACCACTTTCCATTTGTGCTGTGAAGTATAGAACCTCAGATGATGAGAGTGTGCCCCAGTAGAGCCTTAAAAATGCCGACTGGGACGTATTCTCGGGGATCTGTTCTGAACGCCTAACAAATTTGAGGAACTTGCTGACCAAATAGAGCATTTCACTAAAGAGTTGTTTCACAACACAAACCCAGTAATTGTTGCATAGGGCAAACGGCACTGCCACAGGACATCCGATGAAATACACTACAACAGTTTAAAGCATCTGCCATAATCATTCCTTGAGCTTCTATTTTCAATTTTAATGTGATATGGATGGCCGGTCAGTAACCACCTAATGACGTAAGGCATAAATAATGCCCACACCAAAGCCGATAAAGATCACAGCAACCCAAGTAATTGCAGACATATCGCTTTAACTAGGTGTCTGTGTACAACCATGGAAAGGATGATTAATGATGGACTTGTCTCATTTCTGGAATAGAACAATCAACTTATGAATGTCCAGTGTGGTTTCAGAAGCCAGGGACGTATTGTGGATCATTTGGTTAGACTTGAAACGTTAAAAAGAAATTCATTCCCCAGAAGAGAACATATGGTCGCCATCTTCTCCTCATCTGGAGAAGGCATAATGATAGAACGTCGACGTATGGTATTTTAAACGATCGTTTTAACATAGTATTGGGGGGGGGGGGTGGATAGGGGGCGTATGCCTCTTTTTATAGACTATATTTGTAAAGGGTCGCGAATTACAGGTTCCTGTTGGATCCACGTTATCTGATCTACAATAACAGGAGTTGGGGAGTTCCAGAGGGCAGTATTTTTTTTGTTACCCCTTTCTGGCAAGATCAATGACATCACCAACACAATTGACAGTATGATAGATTACTCACTGTATGTTGATGAGCTTTTAGTTGTCTATAGCAGCAAAAATATGAATGTCATCGAGCGCAAACTCTTGCTGTCTCTAAACAGAGAATTTGGAAATGGGCTCAGAAAATGATTTCAAATTTTCCAAGTCTAAAACAAGTTGTGTTCATTTCATTTCACCATGATCTGGAATTAAAAGTAGATGTGTGTCCTATTCAAGCTTTCAAGAAAGTGAAATCCATAGGTTTATTGTTTGACAATAAACCACCTTTAACCTCTCACATAAAACAACTGAAGATTAAATGTAAAAAGACACTGAACCTCCTTAAGGTAGTTGGTTACACTGACTGAGGTGTTGACTGGAAAAGAACATTACTCCCTCTGTATAGATCACTTGCTAGATTAAAATTAGATTACAGTTGTTCAATTTGCAGTTCTGCGATGAAGTCGTACCTCACACCACTTGATGCAATCGATAATTGTGGTATAAGTATTAGTCTTGGCACATTCAGTGTTTGCCAACTAATTCAATGCTTGTTGATGGACGAGAGCCATCTCTAGAGAAGCGCACGATCAAACTGTCCCGCCAATATGTTTCCAAACTATTGGCCAATCAATCAAACCCCGCTTATCACTGTGTCTCAGATCCTCAAAATATAATATGATAGAGACCAGAAACATATTTCCCCCAATAGGAAACAGAATTAAAGCCCAAATGGAACCCTCTCATTTTGGAACTTCGTGAGATGATGAGTACACTCATGTCTTACCAATATGATATCGTGGTTACTTGGACATGTTGGTATCTTCGGTAACACCAGAACAGACAGTGCCTCAAAACACGCTTTAAACAAGCATAGCCCTGATTAAAAGACTCCATTCAGTGCTTACAGCCCACATATCAGTAAATACATCAAATCTGTTTGGCAGGCAGAGTGGGTGGGGCGACCAATAAAAAGCGCCATCGCTTCCGACCAAACAGTTTTGTTCACCACTCGTCTGGTAACCTTTGTAGAAAAGATCATATAGTGTTCACACGAGGTCATATTGGTCGCACAAGACTTAACATTTCTTTTTTCAGATGATACTCTGTGACCAAAGTGTGTTCCTTGCCAACATGCCAACATGTGCTGTATCTTGAACACTTGTTGGAGGGCAGCATTTCACTGTAACATCTCTAAAATATGTTTTTGATCACCCGAGGCCGCACGAGATGCTCTCTATTCTGAAAGCAATCATCTTTCTCACTAAATTTTAAAATTAGTTTCGTTCTCTTAAACAGGACTCTTCAGCTCTCAACCTCAACAGGTTGTTTTATAAGATATGCATATTTCTGTTTTTCGGCACTCATTGCTATTATTGTTTATGCCACGCTGTCTTTTTCATTACATTTGTAATCATTTCATCTTTATATTTAACCGTTTTAATTCATTTTTGACATGTTTAATTTTAATTTTAATGATATACCCTTAGCTGCTGATGTGGCCTTAAGCACCAGTAAATAAATAAATAAAGATCGAATCAGATTCAAAGAGAGCAAATTCCGTAACCCATAACATTATGAGGTGCTGGGACACAATTATAAGCAGGGTGTAATAGATTAACCAACAGTTTACAAACATATTCGGGTGACAGTTTAATTATGCGCTTCTCGGGGGAGGGGGGGGGGCGAAACCCCGCCGCGGCAACGAGCATTGAATCTACTGGTGATGTTTTAAAAGCACCAAGGCTAATTCTAATACCTCTATTAGGAATTACATCAAATGGTTTGACATGCAACATTCTTACAGAGCCGTAAATAAGACAGCCGTAATCTAATTTTCATCTAAAAAGTGATCTATGCACATGAAGTAATGTTTGGTTCAGGGGCTACCAACTATCTTCAGGAGGTAAAGTTGTTTTGTTTTATATTTCATCCTAAGTTATTTTACACGCGAAGGGATATTCGGTGTATTATCAAACAATAAACTGGGGAATACCACTTTCTCGTATCTTTTCCAAGGTGAGGTTCCTGAGCCTACTGAAATGAGCACAATTAGTTTTGATCTTCAAAAACATAAAACCGTCATAGAGGTCATCGACGTGCAATGGAAAATCTACCATATTCTCAATGGATGCAACGATGCCGTTAATTTTAACAGAAAACAGCGTAACAGATAGAATACTGCCAGGATGAACCCTCATTTCCCGGATTTGATAATGTAGACCCAACACGAACCTGAAATTGGCGGTTCTTTAAAACATTGTCTATAAAAAAGAGACTTACACATCTCATATCCAGGTGAAATAGTTTCGTTTTAAGTCCACACTTTGGATGTTTTCTCAAAGGCAAACAAAAATGAGAACACGTGTTCTCTCCCGTCCAAAGTATTGCATATGGGCCGTGAGCTGCGAAAAGGGACCTTACAGGATATCCAATGAAAACAGAGAAAGACGTCAAAAACGAACGACGTACAAATTGTGGGCGTGATCAAATAAGTTTTATAAACACACTCGGCTTTTTATTTATTTTTCTTTCCATACGAGGATCGCACTGATTTGATGTATTTAATAAATTAAAACTGGTTACCATAACTAAATAAATGTTTCTTATCCGAGATAGAATCAGACTCTCAAAACATCCTCTTGAATTCTGATGAATTGAACAGTTCTTTGCCAACGAAATAGCCGAGGCGACAGTGCAACACGCGTTCTTGACTTTCAAGAAGACGTGTTGTCTACTGTGTAGCAAACCTACGGCAGCGTTCTGACGCCAGTTGATGTATTTTTTTTTACCTGTGCTAAGTTGTTATAACAAGTTAACTAACTTGTTATAACAACTTAGTAACTTGTTATAACAACTTAGCTAACTTGTTATAACAACATAGCATAACTTGTTATAACAACTTAGCTTAACTTGTTATAACAACTTAGCTAACTTGTTATAACAACTTAGCTATCTTGTTATAACAACTTAGTAACTTGTTATAACAACTTAGCTAAGTTGTTATAACAACTTACCTAAGTTGTTATAACAACATAGCTAACTTGTTATAACAACTTAGCTTAACTTGTTATAACAACTTAGCTAACTTGTTATAACAACTTAGTAACTTGTTATAACAACTTAGCTAAGTTGTTATAACAACTTAGCTAACTTGTTATAGCAACTTAGTAACTTGTTATAACAACTTAGCTAACTTGTTATAACAACTTAGCTATCTTGTTATAACAACTTAGCTATCTTGTTATAACAACTTAGCTATTTTTTTAATCATTGCCCCCTAGGTCAGTTTGTCCCTTCCTTGGGGCTCCTAGTAATTGGTCAAAATGCGTTTAACCCTTTACCTAACGTAACAGCCAAAAACGGCCAGCACTGAACACAAAAATCGCTATTCAGTTTTTTTTTTTTATATTTACATTTTATGCTTCCAAAACAATGGTTATGACCCCTCATTCGAACGAGCCCGTTGCGCTCATTCCAATGAGGGATCATACCCTGTGCTTTGGATGGAAAAAATGAAAATTTTTAGTTACACGAGAATTTTTTTCACGAATATCGTCTGCTACTAGCGTTAGGTTATGGGTTAATGTGTCCCACGGACGGAGCTACATTAGAAGCACTCTATCCAACAAAATGACAAAAACTTTAAAAAAAAAACAAACTAACTTAAATAAGGCTCACAAATTCTGAAATAACTTCGAGCTTTTTCAATAACGCCCTTTAAATATGGATATCGGGGGTTCTGGGTGACACAACGCAATTTGCTCCGACCAGGCATCAAACTCACTACGTTTTGATTCCAAGTTCCTTGTGCTTGGGTACTCCCATCTTATTTATTTATTTATTTATTTATTTATTTATTTATTTATTTATTTATTTATTGGTGTTTAAGATCATATATTTCGGCACAAAAAGGCTACTTCATTGGGGAACTTAACGCTTGAAAATAGTCCGGTGATGGCTGACCAAACAATATGCGTAGTGAATGTGAAAAAGAAACAAAGCCTAATTTCTCATGCACATAGTGCCTACATTCCAAGGGTGGGCCAGGCTACGTGATCACTCAGTCACGGGAAAGCCAACCGTTTTGCGTCGTCAAAATTATGCAGTGAGTGTGAAATACCAAGCATTTCTTTTTTGTTTTCTGTTGCTGGTCTTCTCTAAGCAGGACCTACCCACTTGATCCTGAAAACGCAGCTCATTTTGAAGGCATACTGTATCACCTCTTGTATAACGTAAAAATGGAAGAATCGTGAAAAAATATTTTGTCTTAGACAGCAGCGGATTTAGACGGAGCGCATCCGGTGCGCGCCCCCTCTATTTTTCCCCGAGACATGTCGGAGCGCACTACTAATGGGTCGAAAACACCACACACCTTTACACAAGCAGTTTTTTAACGTTTTGAGGAATAGCCCTTACTATATCTTACTGAAACAATGTAAATATGGGCATACTTGGAACCGGCTTATTCAGCCGGTTCCAACGATATCCACATTTACATTGTCCTACTAAAAACTGTTATAAAATATATATTTCTGGACATTTTTGGCTGCTTTCCTGGGTACTGGATTAAAAGTCACTTCAGAGTCCAGTATTTACTTATCTTTTCCCAGGAGAGCCTCCCCCCCGCCCCCCCCCCCCCCCCGCCTTTAGAGATGGGAGAATCGATCTCGAGTTTATCACGCACCCTGTTGTTTCATGGCTCAGTTTCAGACTAAGGCACGCCCCTTTTCAGAAATCCTGGATCCGCCCCTGTTAGAGGGGGCAACGACGGCCTATTCACGTGTACCAAACTGTGCGACTTGACCTTTAATTATTTTGCCAACAAGGCCTTTTTAGAAAAACTAATCAAACTTTTATTTAAAGATGGGTACACCTTATTAAAACATTACCAATATGAATAGTACTGTGAATTTAGTTACTTATTCCCGTTTCCTTATTCGACATTTAAAATTCGAAAAAAATTACCGGATATTTTGGTGTTGATGGGTGGCCCCCGAGGAATAAAGAAGATTGACACCTCAACCGCCCCAATCGGACCATATATAGGGGCCCTACTAAGGCCCCAAAAAGGACCAGTTACTAAATATCACCAAAGCAGGTTAAAATCACGGGGATATTTTGGTGTTGATGGGTGGCCCCCGAGGAATAAAGAAGATTGACACCTCAATCGCCCCAATCGGACCACATTTAGGGGCCCTACTAGGACCCAAAAAGGGTCAGTTACAAAATATCACCAAAGCAGTTTAAAATCACGGGATATTTTGGTGTTGATGGGTGGCCCCCGAAGAATAAAGAAGATTGACACATCAACCGCCCCAATCAGACCACATTTAGGGGACCTACTAAGGCCCCAAAAAGGGCCAGTTACAAAATATCACCAAAGTAGGCTAAAATCACGAGATATTTTGGTGTTGATGGGTGGCCCCCGAGGAATAAAGAAGATTGACACCTCAACCGCCCCAATCGGACCATATTTAGGGGACCTATTAAGGCCTCAAAAGGGCCAGTTACAAAATATCACCAAAGCAGGTTAAAATCACGGGATATGTTGGTGTTGATGTATGGCCCCCGAGGAATAAAGAAGATTGACACCTCAACCGCCCCAATCGGACAACATTTAGGGGCCCTACTAAGGCCACAAAAAGGGCCAGTTACAAAATATCACCAAAGCATGTTAAAATCGCGGGATGTTTTGGTATTGATGGGTGGCCCTCGAGGAATAAAGAAGATTGACACCTCAACCGCCCCAGTCGGATCACATTTAGGGGCCCTACTAAGGTCCCAAAAAGGGCCAGTTACAAAATATCACCAAAGCAGGTTAAAATCGCGGGATATTTTGATGTTGATGGGTGACCCCCGAGGGATAAAGAAGATTGACACCTCAACCGCCCCAATCAGACCACATATAGGGGCTCTACTAAGGCCCCAAGAAGGGCCAGTTACAAAAAATCACCAAAGCAAGTTAAAATCACGGGATATTTTGGTGTTCATGGGTGGCTCCCGAGGAATAAAGAAGATGGACACCTCAACCACCCCAATCGGACCACATTTAGGGGCCTTACTAAGGCCTCAAAAAGGGCCAGTTACAAAAAATCACCAAAGCAAGTTAAATCACGGGATATTTTGGTGTTGGTGGGTGGCCCCCGGGGAATAAAGAAGATTTACACCTCAATCACCCCAATCGGACCACATTTAGAGGCCTTACTAAGGCCTCAAAAAGGGCCAGTTACAAAACATCACCAAAGCAGGTTAAAATCACAGGATATTTTGGTGTTGATGGGTGGCCCCCGAGGAATAAAGAAGATTGACACCTCATCCGCCCCAATCGGACCTCATTTAAGGGCCCTACTAAGGCCCCAAAAAGGGGCAGTTACAAAATATCACCAAAGGAAGTTAAAATCACGGGATATTTTGGTGTTGATGGGTGGCCCCCGAGGAATATAGAAGATTGACACCTCAAACGCCCGTATCAGGACACGTTTAGGGGCCCTACTAAGGCCCCAAAAAGGGCCAGTTACAAAATATCACCAAAGCAAGTTAAAATCACGGGATATTTTGGTGCTGATGGGTGGCCCCCGGGGAATAAAGAAGACTGACACCTCAACCACCCCAATCGGACCACATTTAGGGGCTCTGGTAAGGCCCCCAAAAGGGCCAGTTACAAAATATCACCAAAGTAAGTTAAAATCACGGGATATTTTGGTGTTGATGGGTGGCCCCCGAGGAATAAAGAAGATTGCCACATCAACCGTCCCAATCGGACCACATTTAGGGCCCTCCTTAGGCCCCCAAAAGGGCCAGTTACAAAATATTACCTAAGGTGACAAACATCGCCAGATATTTTGATGTTGGTGTGCGACACGGGAAGAATAAAGAAGATTCCATGGAACGCCATCCCTAAATATGAGAATATGAGGAATGACGAATTGTGGCTCACTAAAAAATTTTCTCGTGGCCCGTATGACCCTGAGAATATGTGGAATGGCAAGTTGTCCCTCATTGCAGTCGGCTTTTCATATAATGAAAAGTGTATCCTGAAGGCCAGCCAAGTAACAGAAAGAGATTCCACAAGTGTATCTCTATGTAACATGGTCCGTAAATATCCCAAACCGGGGCCCAACTACCACTTCACAATTTACTCACCTTATCCTTACTTCCTTTTCTTCCTATCTCTAAGTCTTGGCATGCCCAAGGCCCTGCCTGGTGTTTGCTGCCTTCTCCAAGCATAGCAATACCATCCATTTCCCTCCCACTTTCCCGTTCTTTCTAAAATCTGGCATACCAACGGGCCTGTTGGTATCTGCTTGCTACGTATTGCATGCCAGTTATCCCATTCCCCCAGCTTCCCTATTCTTCCTAAGCCCTGAGATGCCAGAGGGCCTACCTGATGTCTGATTGCTACGCCATTCCTGCTAACACTACCCATTCCCTCCCACTTCCCCTTTCTGTTGTCTACTTACTATGCACTCTACCACCACCCATTCCCTTCTACTTGCTTATTCTTCATGTAGCCATAACTTGCCCAAGGACCCAACTGATGCCACGTCTGCTATGCCATGCGTACTAACTCCTGCAGTTGGATACCTGGGCCAGAGAGTAGCCAGAACACGCCACAAAAGTTAATTATAGTAACAAAACACCGATCTTACTCCAAGTATGGGGCTCTTTTGTTCTACCGGAGTACATACCTCATCAATCGAAAATACCCCTTATGGGTCATATAACACTTCGCGCGACTCTGTTTAGGTAACATGAAGTCGAGGTCGGTGATTTGGGGTAACTTTCGAGCTTATTTTGGTAATTCGCAAGACTCCTGTTGAATCGAACACACCCTTAGAACAGACCCCGTCTGTTTAGAGGCCATTGGGTCAAATGGCAACAACAAGCTAACATAGAAACCAAGATGGTAGTCTCCAATGTGCATGATCACTAAAACCACGTTTCACTATCGGGATGAGGTCACAACATGCCCGCTTTCCTCTGCTTCTATGACAACCCACGTGACACCCACAATACCCCGCGGTATGCAGTCACTTCTGCGGTATGCTACCCCCCCCCCCCCCCCGAAGTCCCCCAGATGGGGCCCATTTGGCACATTTCATACTACTCAGAATAAATATAACGTGCGGCGAAATGATAATACGCGCACACGAAATAATAATCCGTGCACACGCAATAATAATCCTTGTGCCCGGATTATTATTTTGTATGTACCGATTATCAATTCGCCTTCGCGGATTATTACCTCGTGTGCTCGGATTATTATTTTGGCGCAACGGATTAAAACATAAGGTATCCGGACCCCCACCCCGCTGTCCCAAAAGACGGACCTGCTATATATACTTACATGCATGGCAATCCTGTTCAGTGGCGGAACCAGAATCTTTTATAGGGGGAGAATTCCAATGGAGGGGGGAGCGATATGACGCGTGTATATTTCAAAGACCGCAGACTGGAAGGGAAGGGTGTAGTCAGGTGAATTACCCTCTCCCATTTGTGTGACCTGGCGGTGGTATTTGCGGGGGAGGAGGAGGGATGGGTGGTGGAGACTGCAAGTAGGTGACATGCTCCGTATGGAGGGGTATCCTGAGTGGAGAAGCCGACATGCCGTCCCCGGGAGTGGAGGGTGGGGAGTCGCTCCCCAGACAAAACAAAATCACTGTGCATTTGAATCAAGTTTTCTGGTGGCTTTTAGGGTAGGTCGCCACATTTTTGGATGACCCTCATTTTAGAGACAAGGTTTATAAACGTACATGGCTCATAAGTATCTGCATCCGAACTTGCAAAATTTCAGTGGATTTCATGACCTCCTGCAGCACCGCCACCGGATTCGGGACCTCTCCCCGAATTATAAATTTTTGGAGCTCTATAAGCGACTCTGAAGCCTCCTTAGAGGAGGTAAGGCCATTGGTGGGGGCCGGTTATCCTTCCTCGGTAAATTTTTCAGGTTTAACTGTGAAGCTTTGAGAGCTATTCTGGAGCCTAATGGAGGATGGTGAGGTCATCGGTAACTTGACGGTAAGGGCCTGAGTCTCTCTGAAATAGTCTCAAATTTGGAAGCTATATCAACAGTTTTGAAGTCTCCAAATGGAAGGTGTGGGGGGGGGGGGGTCGAAATCATATTTGGCAGTTTGTATTTATTATGAAGGGGGGGGGGGTGCAATGTATATCTATTTGGGGGCGAGCTGTGTGCGTTTTCGCATGCACCCGCCACTGATCCCAACCTTCCCAGGGCCTACCAAAAATATATATAACACCGCCAAGCAAAGGCATATGTTGCCATCCCAGTCAACCTTAGGTGACGTCCCATCCCAAATTCTTCCGGCATTATGAAGTACTTTTCGATGGCTGCTTTATAGGCCCTTTTACATATCTGAATTTTATATCTTCGCTGACATATTTTTGCGCCCCCACGTCTCAACAAGAGATCCCCCGCCCCCCTCTATCGCCACGCATGCATACACCTACTTACTGCACAGGCCCAGAATGCAGCGATGTGAGGTCTTACGCAGACTTCACTTCATCCTACCTCGCCTACCTATTCATCCTAAAAAAGGGGGAGCATGCCTAACAAGGACGGACCTCGGGTCATTAGGTTACCCCTCCTGACCATCCTTTTTTGAAGATATGAGGAGGCGGTAGCGACCGAGGGCCGAAGGGTCCTAGATAACTTAGGTTCAAACAAGAACAAGTAGACCTAAGAATTGCTATTTCAGCGTTAAGATGGTGGGATGCCAGTATACCAAGGTCACAGGATGGATGCCATTTTGACTTAATAACCTATACCATAGTTTTTATATCTTTCATTTCATGCGCACGGATTATTTTTCATGTGCATGGATCAAAGGAGTGGTGCTCGTTTCTTTCGAGCAAGATCTGGTGAACCCCGCGGTGGACCCCGGAAATGACGTCATAGTCACGTGACTGGATGCCGCCATTTTGTGTTGTCATGGTAACGCGCTTGGCCGGCCATGTTGTGACGTCATCCCCATGGTGGAACGTTGTATCACTGCGCATGCGCAGCCCGTGTTGTTATGGTAATACGCGTTTCCGTCGTCCATTTTGTATACAGGGCGCCGCCATCTTGGTTTGTATAGTAGCACGCGGCTGCTAGGTAACCCAAAGGCATCTAATAAGACGGGGGTATGTTTGGAGGGTATGTTCGATGCGATTGAAGTACAACGAGTTACCCAGATGATCCCGTGAACGACTTATTTTCACCGGAAATCATCGAAATGGACCAGAATTATTTTAGAATATTGACACTGATAGCACCACGTAGTGTTATAAGATTCATAAAAGGTGTGTTCCTTATCTAGCTCGAATTCCATAAGAATCCTTGTTCAGTAGTACATATTTTATACCTTATCTGTTCTACCTGACTTCTATCTACTCTAGTATACTGATTATCCCTGACTGTCCCTGTCGATTCTTATGCTTGTTCTACCCATGATATGATGGCATTGTCCATGTATTCATGGCTCTCTCTTACCGTAGTAGATTATTTGGCTTGTTCTACCCATGATATGACTATTATCTACACTATTTGTTGGGCTTACCAGTAGACCCAGACATAGCTACAGGTGACACTTTCCCGACGGGCCATCGCTGCCCCGTTTTCTTCGTATGAGGACATGGGGGCTACGAGGGCCATAAGGAAATGCCATTACTCTCATCCTCATCTCGGTATTTTGTCACCACGGTCCACAGAATCCCAATTTTTGAATCCCTTTCTAGTATCTGGATGGCGTTCAGAATCCCCTTTTCACCATATGAGGACTATGAGGGCCATAAGGAAATGCCATTACTCTCATCCTCATCTCCACATTTGTCCCCACAATCCACAGAATCCCAATTTTGGAATCCCTTTCCAGTATCTGGATGGCCTTCAAAATCCCCTTTTCACCGAAGGAGGCCATAAGGGCTATGAGGGCCACAAGGAAATGCCATTGCTCTCAGCCTCGTCTCGGTATTTGGTCGCCACGGTCCACAGAATTCCAATTTTGGAATCCCTTTCTTGTATCTGGATGGCTTTCAGAATCAGAATCCCCTTTCATCGTATGAGGCCATGAGGGTTATGAGTGCAATAAGGAAATGCCATTACTCTCATCCTCATCGCTGTATTTGGGTACCCTTTTTCATCGCAGGAGGCCATGAGGGCTATGAAGACCTCATAGCCATCATGGCCCTATGGCCTCATCTCGGTATTTGGGGACCCCCACCCCATGGGCAAACCATTACTGGTACCCTATTATGGAATAGGACTAGCCTTTGACGTCCTCATAGCCCTCATGGACTCACACGAAGAAAACGGGGCGCAGATGGCCCGTCGGGAAAGTATCAACTGCAGCTATGTCTAGGTCTACTGGTAAGCCAGATAATGGTAGACTAGTGCAGATAATAGTCATAGCACGGGTAGAACAAGCCAAATAATCTACTAAGGTAAGGGAGAGCCAGGAATGCACGGACAATGCCATATCATATCATGGGTAGAAAAGGCATAAGAATCTACAAGGACAATCAGGGATAATTAGTATACTAGAGTAGATAGACGTCAAGTAGAACAGATATGTTATAAAATATGTAGTTGTAAACGAGGATTCTGATGGAATTCGAGCTAGATAAGGAGCACATCTCTTACTGATCTTATACCACTACGTGGTACTATTAGGGTCAATATTCTAAGAGAATTCAGGTCCGTTTCGGTTATTTCTGGTGAACAGCAGTCTTTCTCGGGTTCATTTGAGTAATTCTTTGTACTCCCATTGAATCGAACGTACCCTCCAAACATACCCTCATCTTATTAGATGCCCTTGGGTCATCTAGCGACCACGTGCTACCATAGAAACAAGATGGCGGTTCCCTATATACAAAATGGACGACGGAAACGCGTATTACCATAACAACACGCGCTGCACATGTGTAGTGACACCACGCGTCACCATGACAATGAAATCACAACATAGCCGCTCACGCGGGTAACCAAAACGTCACTTCCGGGGTACACCGCGCGGTCCACCAGATCTTGCTCGAAAGGTACGTGACATACTACTGATCAATAATCCATTTGCACAGCTTATTAATTCGTGTGCACGGAATATTATTTCGTGTGCACAGATTACAATTCACGTGAATGATTTTATTAATTCGTTCGCATTGATTATTATTTTGTTGGCATGGATTATCATTTCGTGTGCGTGGATTATTAATTTACGCACACGGATTATTAATTCAAACGCACGGATTATTAATTCAAACGCACGGATTATTAATTCGTTTGCCTTGATCATTACTTCATGCACGGATTATTAATCTGTGCGCATGAATTATTAGTTTGCGTGCTTGGATTATTCATTTGTTCGCTCTGATTAATATTTCGTGTGCACAGATTATTAATTCGTGCGTATGGATTTTAAAAAAAATATGTCACCTCACCGGCTCCATTCATATGCTCTCCGGACCATTGTCAATTATTTTTATTTTTAATTTTATAGATTAATTATACTCGAGATTTCTTGGGTAAGACAATAAATTCCAAATGCCCATGTACAGACATGGTGGTTTTGTGTGCGAAAGGGTACTACAGGTCTGTTTTTGCACCTGAATTCAACCGTAGCTAACCCTGTTTCTGTCGGGTTAGTAGGCTGGAGTGTTTGGTATTGGTTCGCCGCTGCTCGGTGGTACTCTCCAGCTTCTGTGGCGCATAATCCACCGTAATACTACCCGATATGACATGGCTTGGTCCATTAAAGTGTCATAAAAGCCCAGTAAAACATGAAAACAATGAATGATAAACTAACATTCAAAGAGTTTGCATATTTAGTTTATAAGCACATAAACAAAGAACAAATATTGGATAAATGAGTACTGTAAAAATTATGTGCAAATGGAAGCAGAGAATCCAAAGTAAAACAATTTGAGGCAGAAGAATACATTAAAATACAGTGCATGTATGATCAATTATCTAAGAGCAATTACAGCTCTTGGATAACCGTGTGTATTTGTGCTTCCAAAGCTGAATGGAATAGTTCAAAATATTAGGCATAGCGACCAGTGTTCATGCAACATTCACGTGTAAATGCCATTGCCCCTGTATCGATGTGCAACCCATCATCTAATTCGCTAAAGTGGCCGAAACAAATAGCCGCGACCGGGTAGTTCAGTAAAAACATGCAGGTAATAAGAGCACACGCGTTTGTTTTCAGTTTAGCGTACGAATCACATCCAGGTGCAACTGAAGAATAAATTTTATCCCAACTCGGATATATTTTTTGCCGGTAAAAAGACCGGTATTCGGTAATGTTTCCGGTGGGTGTATAAAACTACGTTTTAAAGTACTAAAAGTAGCCCCGAACGTGTGAAAAGTGACAATTTAATAAAACTTACGCACTGAAATGTGTATAAATGAAGGTGAAGCAATGTTTATTTTATTGAAGGCTATCTTCAAGCGAAATTTACGGCAGCGTAGAACCGCCACACCGTAGTATATTTCTATGGATTCCAAATCTGTTTTTAAAGATTACTAATCTGTTTAAATAGATTACTAATCTGTTTTTACAGATTACTAATCTGTTTACACAGACTACTAATCCATTTTTACAGATTTACTAATCTGTTTTTACAGATTACTAATCTGTTTAAACAGATTACTAATCTTTTTTTACAGATTAACTAATCTGTATTTACAGATTAGTAATCCGTTTAAACAAATTAACTAATCTGTTTTTACAGATTAACTAGTATGTAAAAACAGATTACTAATCTGTTTAAACAGATTACCAATCTGTTTTACAGATTAACTAAGTAATCTGTAAATACAGATTAGTTAATCTGTTTAAACAGATTACTAATCTGTTTAAACAGATTAGTTAATCTGTTTAAACATATTACTAATCTGTAAATACAGATTAGTTCATCTGTTTTTAGAGATTAGTAATCTGTTTAAACAGATTAGTAATCTGTAAATACAGATTAGTATTCTGTTTAAATAGATTAGTAATCTGTAAATACAGATTATTTAATCTGTTTAAACAGATCATTTAATCTGTTTAAACAGATTACTAATCTATAAATACAGATTAGTTAACTGTAAAAACAGATTAGTAATCTGTAAAAACAGATTAGGAATCTCTGGAAACATACTACGGGTGTGGCAATCAACACACTATTTATGTCACAAAAACGATTTAGCCGAGGTGCACGGCGGGTGAATTTTGCCATACTTGTCAAATGGAGGTGTAGCTAATTCGTGTGCGTGAAATATGGATCTGTTTGTTAACAATGGAGGGATTTAGTAGAACGTTTTGAGGAAAGAAAACATTTATAATTTGAAGAAATAAAAATAAAGTTGTGTAAAAGCCGTTTTTAAAAAAGGGGGTTCATAATTTATTTTCAGTTACCGTTTCGTCAAACACATGCCGAGGTGATAATAAATATTAAAACCAACATTCGATTTATTAATCATTATATAGCATTAAGGCGCGAGAATGGGAAAATCATCTCCAATATTATTGAAAAAGAGTACTATTTATATTAGTGGATACCAGTACTAATACCAGATTTCTGCATGCCCTACCACTTGATACCCACCCAAAGCCTCGGAACCATTAAGACTGGGGCCCCGCGCGCCCACTTCATCAATCTCTATGTGTGGGCTCCCTGTGGTGGACCGAGCCTGCCCCCTCCCCCCTCCCCCCCCCCCCCCAAAAAAAAAAAAAAATTCAAACTGTTATTTAGAGTTTTTAACACTTATCTTCGCTCCGGAGGCACCAGAATGGATCCCAGAGCTTCTGAATTTAAAACAAAAAATCCGGGAAAGGGTCTCCTGACTCACAGCCGTGGGAAGAAAGCTCTACTAGTTGTTAATTCCAGTCGCCCACTTAACATATACTATATGACACACAATAATGTGTATAATGGACGATTGGAATGAATAACTAATGAATTGTTTAGGATTTAAAACTTCGACCCCTCTCCCTTCCCCTCAAAGAGGTGCCAGTCAGGTACTCCTCAAATTTTGGTTTCTCTTTATCCTGTATGCCACACGAAACCAGAATCATTTACCACAATTTCGGTTACAATCAGGCTTGTCAAAGTTCCGCCGGTACTTGGATTATCGGAACCCAGACGGTACTGGGCCGTACCGCGGTACCGGTACCGGTGTCGGTACCTTTAACAACACATAAAAAGGTCATTAAATGACAATGAAACAATGTATGCTATGGAATATATTCCTAACAAATAAATCGGTTATGTGAACCGAGTTCTTAAGATTCGAATATTCGTGGGACATCGCGTTACTTCCAGTATAAACTTATGGGTGGACGAAACTTAGAACTTTAAACCTGCTCTCTGCGTCGACTCGGCACCTTCAGTGACGATCTTAGGTAGATGCCTTCGACGTTCTAAATAACAGATTTTATAATTAAACACACGCGCATTGGAAACTTGAAAAAGACAGCTATCCAGTACGTAGAAAACACTGAACATGGTCTCTCGATGTGCTACAAAACATCGGGTCCAGGAGGGACCATGTTTGAGTGTTGCTCTGAAATTTTATATACAGTCCGAGGTGTGACTGACTCGAGTACCGAGTACCGTCGGTACTTGGCTTCAGAACCAGTACCGCAAAAACGGTCCCGTTTCTGTGGTACCGGTGTCGTTACTGGTACCGGTTGACACGCCTGGTTACAATTCTTGTGATTTTTTTACGCTCTCTTCTCCCGGAATTGATAACCCCGGCCCGTCCTGGCGCGCGATGTCTTTTAAATATTTTTCCGTAATACCCGCACTTGCCCACTGAACCCTTCCATTGAACGGCTCGCTATTAAGTCCCTCACCTGCCTACTCAATCCTGTTGGGTTATTGGAATTCCAAATAGTGAATGTCCTGTTCAGAAATGTCCCACCTCTATTTATCAGTTCAGAGATAGCTCATTTCGGACTGAGTCCCCGAAATTATGTGCGTGTTAGATAATAGAAAAGAAATAAAATAAGCCGGATTGCTATTGAGCAAAACAAACGCAAGCGTCACTTTTTTATTATTTGGATGTATTTCGGCATGCGTTTGAAGAAAGGACAAAACTCTTTTCTCGGTAATATTTCCGGTAATTTCCCCATTTTGAGGTCTAGATATATAATCCATTTTCCTATTTTCGAAATTGGGGATGTGGAAGAGGGCACGATCGATATGCCGCTGACAGATTTCGAACATGGGATTGGCGTCTTCGGTCCTACTGTTGTTAGTCTTGAGACCCTTCCCCGGATATTTTTTTTCAAATTCTGAAGCTCCTCGGGTATCGATTCATGTGCCTGTGGGAAGGTGAGGGTTAAAATAAAAGCAATAAGTGACAGTTTGGATTTTTGATTTAGGGGCTGTTAGTCCCCCCCCCCCCCCCCCAAGCCTCCACTGGGAGCTCAGAAATAGGGATTGATGGCGTGAGCTCACAAGGTCCCATTCTTAATGGCTCCTACAGCTTTGGGTGAGAATCATGGCGTAGAGCATACATGAATCTAGAACTGGTACTAGTATCCAATGGCATGGATAGAACTCTTTTCCGGAAATACTGTGGGCAATTTGATAATTTTTTGACGTCTAGCTACTATATTTCAACATTACTTTGAGTGTTGCTTTCAATATTTATAATCACCTCGGCGTGTGTATGGCGAAACGCTAACTGAAAATAAATTAAACAAGAGGCCCCACGTGGCCTTAATCGCTCACCTGACAAAGTGACTCTAAGAAGTATTTTAGGTCACCTTCACCATGTCATGCCTCATCAACATTAACTGGTTGAGTGATAGATTTTCTTTGAAGTTCAACATTTGTTACCTAAAATTAGTTTTATTTAAAATCATTGGTGTGTGGCCAATCTCCAATGATTTTTAATAAAGCAAATTTATCTCTGCAGACAAACTGGTTTAGCATGAAGCACAAACAAGGAATGTGAAGAGATAGCCTTGGACATCTCTCCCCAACTGTGGATATCTTCCATGTGCTACATGTATATATTTCCATGCAAGAAAACAAAACTTTTCACAAATTTTCCAAAATATTAGTTTTTTTTATCATCATTGGAACAAGCTCAAACAGCTTATTCCAATAGGGGTATGGGAAGATCAGGTATATTTTGGAGACAGAAATGTGAATATATAAATAATGGTGTTTTTTTTGTGAATGATGCTGGAGAATTTTGCGTAAAGATATGGTAAATGGTTTGTTCTAGATACAGAATGATGCAAAAGTATTTAAATTTGATTAGGCAAGTTGTTCCTATAATGCATTTAAAAATTGAAGTAACTGTTTTTTTGCTGACGAACGTTTAGATGTGTGTGTCTGTGTTTGTGTGTGTGTGTGTGTGGGGGGGGGGGGGGGGGTGGGGGGGAGGGGGTTAGAGTGTTCTTGCAAACAAAATTCCTGAATAAATGGAAAATTTTATTTTTTGTGTGAAAGACATAGTGCGTGAATGTTGATTGGAACAAGCTTAGAGAGCTCATTTTAATGTGAAGTCATAAAGCTGTGTTTTACGTACGAAATTCTGGAATAACTAAAAAATTGCTTTTTTGACTCAAAAAGCATGGTGTGCGACCTCTCATTGGAATGAGCTCAAAAAGCTCATTCCAATGGGGTATTTACAAGCGATAAGTACATGTATCAAAAAGCCTTGATGTACCTAGACTATGAGGACAGTCACTCCATGAGAGAAGTTATGAGCAGACACAACTTAGTATTTGTGGATAAGAGTATGTGATCTTGACACAAAGTTGTGGCCTTAACCTTGAAGCCAGACAGTACTACCTTATTGAAGACACACCCTCTGATAGTGGACAACAACAATACAAAGTATCATTAATATCGTTCAAGGCTGTAAGAAGTTATGAAGCGGACACGAATTCCGTCTATGCCTGGACGGACGGACGGACGGACAGATGGACAGACGGACGGACAGACAGACGGACATGTCATGGCTAGATTCCCCGATTTTTTTTCGGAGGAATAAAAATGAGAAAGTTCTGAGGCGGACACGATCTAGTATTGTGGATATGGGTATGCAACCTTAAATACTCAGTTGTGACCTTGAGCTTGAGGATAGGCATTTCAACCTTATTCACGACACACCCTCTGGTTGTGGGCAATAACAATACCAAGTATCATTAATATCCTTGAAGGCTGTAAGAAGTTATAGAGCAGACACGAATTCTGTCTACGCCCGGACGGACAGATGGACAGACTGAGCTTGAGGATAGGCATTCCAACCTAATTTGCGACACACCCTCTGGGTGTGGGCAATAATAATACCAAGTATCATTAATATCCTTGAAGGCTGTAAGAAGTTATGGGGCGGACACGATTTCTGTCTACTAATTGTCAAATATCAGTAATTTGACCTTGAGGTCAAATGTCAAGGTCAGATGTTGGTGATGAAGGTATGCGACACATTGTCTCATGGTGATACACCCACATGCCAAATATCATAAGCCTAGTATGAAAAATGAGAAAGTTCTGAGGCGGACACGATCTAGTATTGTTAAGAAGTTATGGAGCGGACTTGAATTCCATCTACGCCCGGACGGACAGACGGACAGACTGAGCTTGAGGATAGGCATTCCAACCTAATTCTCGACACACCTTCTGGTTGTGGGCAATAATAATACCAAGTATCATTAACATCCTTGAAGGCTGTAAGAAGTTATGGGGTGGACACGATTTCTGTCTACTAATTGTCAAATATCAGTAATTTGACCTTGAGGTCAAACGTCAAGGTCAGATGTTGGTGATGAAGGTATGCGACACATCGTCTCATGGTGATACACCCACATGCCAAATATCATAAGCCTAGTACGACAAATGAGAAAGTTCTGAGGTGGACACGATCTAGTATTGTGGATATGGGTATGCGACCTTAAATACTCAGTTGTGACCTTGACCTTGAGGATAGCCATTCCAACCTTATTCGCGACACACCCTCTGGTTGTGGGTAATAATAATACCAAGTATCATTAATATCCTTGAAGGCTGTAAGAAGTTATGGAGCGGACACGAATTCCGTGTCAAATATCAGTAATTTGACCTTGAGGTCAAATGTCAAGGTCAGATGTGGTGATGAAGGTATGCAACACATCGTCTCATGGTGATACACCCACATGCCAAATATCATAAGCCTAGTACGAAAAATGAGAAAGTTCTGAGGCGGACACGATCTAGTATTGTGGATATGGGTATGCGACCTTAAATACTCAGTTGTGACCTTGACCTTGAGGATAGCCATTCCAACCTTATTCGCGACACACCCTCTGGTTGTGGGCAATAACAATACCAAGTATCATTATTATCCTTGAAGGCTGTAAGAAGTTATGGAGCGGACACGAAATCCGTCTACGCCCAGACGGACGGACAGATGGACAGACAGACAGACAGACAGACGGACGACGTCACGGCTAGATTCCCCCAAATTTTTTCAGGGGAATAAAAAGGTGAAAGTCTGTCTGTCTGTCTGTCTGAATGCTATCTGCTCCCAGTTCCTAGGTCCGATTTTTACCAAAGTTGGCAGAAGAATGTTGTTTGACGCTAGAAGTGACCCTGAAGGGTTGAAAAATGAAACATTCTATTTTTTTGTTATCTGTGCTGCAAAAAATATTTTTGTATGATTTTTACAATTTTTTAAAATGACTATTGTCCCTTTGTATATTGGTAACAGGGTACTATTTTACCAACAGAACATACATAACTTGTTTACCACAGTAAACCAGCTTTGCTTCACTTCAGAGGGGAGCCAATAGACAGACCAAATTTGACCACAGGGACTGAATTTGAACAAACTGGTATGATGTATCTGGCTATACTAAGGGTGATGGATACCAAATATCTGAATATGTGACAGGTTGAACGAAATACAAGTTGTAAAGAATATTCCAGACTCAAAAGAAACAGCCCAAGTATGAACTGAGGACTTAATTTGAACTAACATGAATTTTCCCCAATTTGCCCTCCTCCCACCTCCCATCCCTCAACAAGTGTGCTGTGTATGAAATATCAATATCACTGAATATCAATGTATCAATGCTCCAATTGGGAAACCAAAAAAAAACTAAGTTAAAATTCGACCTTTCATAGGAAGCTTAACTATGAATGCAGAGTCTCAATTTGAACAAATTTTAATCACCCCACCCCCCCCCCCCCCCTCCCCCTACAGAGGTTGTATACAAATATGAAAGAATTCTGACTCATGGATCTGAAGAGGATTTTTAAAAAATATAGGCTCCTATAGGAAGCCCAATTGTCAGCACGGGAACTTGATTGGAACAAACTTGAATCTGACTCCCCTAGAGATGTTGTATACCAAATATGGATATTTTGGGAGCCCAAATATGAACCCAGGGACTCGATTTGAACAAACGTCAATCTAGCCCCCCCCTAGAGATGTTGTATACCAAATATGAAAGAATTCTGCCTGGTGGATCTGAGGAAGGAGATTTTTAAAGAATAATCCTCATATTGCACCAAATTAAAATTCGGGCTCCATAGAGAGCCCAAATATCAACCCAGGGACTCCATTTCAACACATTTGAATTCGATCCCCCTAAAGATGTTGCATACCAAATATGAAAGAATTCTGCCTGGTGGATCTGAAGAAGATGATTTTTAAACAATAATCTTCAAATTGCACTAAGTTAAAATTTGGGCTCCCGTATGGAGCCCAAATATCAACCCAGGGACTCGATTTGAATAAATATGAATCTGACCCCCCCCCCCCTCCCCTTAGAGATGTTGTATACCAAATATGAAAGAATTCTGCCTGGTGGATCTGAAGAAGAAGATTTTTAAAGAATAATCCTCATATTGCACTAAGTTAAAATTCACGCTCCCATAGGAAGCCCAAATATCAACCCAGGGACTCGATTTGAACAAATGTGCATCTGACCCCCCTAGAGATGTTGTATACTAAATATGAAAAATTTATACCTGATAGATCTGAAGAAGAAGATTTTTAAAGAATAATCCTCATATTGCACCAAGTTAAAATTTGGGCTCCCATAGGGAGCCCAAATATTAACTCAGCGACTCGATTTGAACAAACTTTAATCTGACCCCCCTAGAGATGTTATATACCAAATATGAAAGAATTCTGCCTGATGGATCTGAAGAAGAAGATTTGTAAAGAATAATCCTCATATTGCAATAAGTTAAAATTTGGGCTCCCATAGAGAGCCCAAATATCAACCCAGGGACTCGATTTGAACAAACTTGAATCTGACCCCCTAGAGATGTTGTATACCAAATATGGAAGAATTCTGACTGGTGGATATAAAGAAGAAGATTTTTAAAGAATAATCGTCATATTGCACTAAGTTCAAATTTGGGCTGCCATAGGGAGCCCAAATATGAACACAGGGATTCGATTTGAACAATCTTGAATCTGAGCCCCCTAGAGATGTTGTATACCAAATATGAAAGAATTCTACCTGGTGGATCTGAAGAAGAAGATTTTTAAAGAATAATCCTCATATTGCACCAAGTTAAAATTTGGGCTCCCATAGGGAGCCCAAATATTAACTCAGCGACTCGATTTGAACAAACTTTAATCTGACCCCCCTAGAGATGTTGTATACCAAATATGAAAGAATTCTGCCTGATGGATCTGAAGAAGAAGATTTGTAAAGAATAATCCTCATATTGCAATAAGTTAAAATTTGGGCTCCCATAGAGAGCCCAAATATCAACCCAGGGACTCGATTTGAACAAACTTGAATCTGACCCCCCTAGAGATGTTGTATACCAAATATGGAAGAATTCTGACTCGGTTCAGAAAATAGAAATTAGGGGCGGGGCCAAAATTTTTGCCCCTCCCATAACAACGCCAAATATTATCCCTCAAACTTCTCTTGAACAAATCTGAGTCTACACCTCAAAAGGAAGGTGTATACCATATATCAAGTCTCTGCTACTGCTGGTTCATGAGAAGAAGATTTACAAAGATTTTGGTGCCCTTTGGGGGCGTGGCACCACCCAGGTGGAGGGGCAACTTCATTTGAACAAATCTTAATAGGCATTAGGTAATAAACATTTAGCCAACATTTGAATAAAATTGGGCTAGTGGTTTATGAGGAGAAGTCGATAATGTAAAGTTAACGCCGGACGGACGACGACGGACGACGGACAGACAGTGATTAGTAAAGCTCCCCTTGAGCTTCGCTCAGGTGAGCTAAAAATGCCAAGGTCAACCAAAAATCAGAGGTTGTGTGCCATTGAGGCTGGGATACCTCCTGATGAGTTCGCTGCTGAATTCGGAGTCATTGTGGCCACTATTTACTGTCTCACTAGAAGGTATAGAACCACTGGATCTACTGCCAGCTGACTGCATTCAGGTGAACCAAGAGTTACGACCCCTGCACAAGACCGACACATCAGGACATCTCACCTGAGGGATCGCTTCCTTCCGACGACAAGGACAGCAGCAATTACTCCTAGTAGAACTAACAATAGAATCAGTGCACAAACTGTCTGCAACAGACTCGCTGAACACAGCATTAGAAGTAGACATCCATACCACAAACCACGCCTTACCCAACACCATCGTACCGTCAGAATGGAATGGGTATGTCAGCGTGTTCGCTAAACTCAGCAGCATTGGAGCACAGTTCTTTTTAGTGATGAATCACAATTTTGTCTCCTGCATGCTGATGGTAGGGCACGAGTGAATCACAGATGAGGAGAACGATTTTCTGATGCTTGCGTGCGGAAATGTGACCGTTTCAGTGGGGGTAGTGTAATGGTTTGGGCAGGAGTTTCCTTGCACCATCGAACGCAGCTGATCTTCATCGATGGTAATCTGAATGGGCAGCGATACAGGGACGAAATTCTTAACGCTGTTGTTGTCCCATTGTTCAACACTAATGTTGGATTGCAGTTATTCCAGCAAGACAATGCCTGATGTCACATAGCGTTTATCTGTCATGACTTTCTTGAGGAGCAGAGCATCGAACTTCATCCCTGGCCCCCACTTTCACCAGATTTGTCGCCAATCGAGCATCTTTGGGATCAACTTGACTGTCAGGAATGACTTCATGATCTTCAAATGTTAGGCAATTTACATAATGTTCTAAGGCAGGAGTGGAACACAATACCATGGGGCGACATCCAGAGACTTATCAGGTACCTGCCCCATTGATGTCTTGCCATCCAAGAGGCAAATGGTGGACATGCACGCTATTGATTGCATGTGTGAACTTTTCATTTCACCCCATGTCTGAATTGCAATGTCCTGACGTGACGCTGACAACAGTAAGAACACGAAATTATGCAAATTCATACGGATAGACTCAAAATATGAATTTACAATAATTTGTTTGGGATTAAAGTCGATAATACTAATAAAATTGCTCCTCTAAGTTTATTATACTTTCTTTTTTGACTCTGTATATAATAATATGTTCCAACAATCCAGTTGAATAGAGAGCAGTGGGTGACCCAAACACATTTTTAAATCAATACACAACAAATAAGGCCAATAGCCAACATTAACAGCATGCTCTTTTTTGGCATGTATTCCAGATGACTCCACCTCCCCACCCCCCCCCCCCCCCCCCCCCCCCGCCCACCCCCAATATTAATGACCTGGATAGATGCACAAAAACAAAAGTCACCTTAACACAAACTTTTACTTCCTATAATTGACTATGCCACCCCTCCCCCCCCTCCAAAAAAAAATGAAAACAAAAATAGCTGCAATGAAATAAAAATTTGTATATACAGAAGGGGTGATACTTAAAGATGTTATTCAAATAGAAAAAATGCACAATAATGAGAATTAAGGCACCACAAACTGCAAGACTGCAGCTTACCTAAATGCTAATTCCTGCAACAGAAAAAGTAAGTTTTGGCTGAAAATCTTTATCAAATTCCTCAAATATACTTAAAAACTAAGGGTTAAATATTACTATAATTGTCTTCAGTAACCTATGTCTACAATATTAATCACCTGAAAAGACACACAGAAACAAAACTTGCCTTGACACAAACTTTTAGAACATAAAATTCAGTATGTCCTGAAAAGTTAAAAAATTTATAGTAATTTATATATTTTTTATACTTACCAATGACCCAGACATAGCTGGTGCTAACTCTTAAAAATCTAGGGCCAAACACAAATTTTGCCCCCTAATCCCCAAAATTTGCATCTAAAACTGAAAAAATCATGTCCTAAATGGTCCTCCATACTTTCACTCCACTGCGCTTGCGCAGTGTCAAGGAGGTCTCGAAATTGGCGCCAATAACCATTCTTACAAGCAGTGCCTGGTCAGCGCTATGTACTCAGCGGGGAGGTATGAGTTCCCAACTCCTGGGAGGGCCATCCCCGTCTGGGTCATTGGTAAGTATAAAAAATATATAAATTACTATAAATTTTTTAACATTTTTATACTGTACCAATGACCCAGACATAGCTGAATAGTAAAAAGGCTGGAGGGCCTAGGACATAGAGGAAAATCCAATAAGCTCAACTATATAAAATAGAGTCATCCCCTCGAGGAGAAAAGGAGCATTAGGCTTTACATGTATCTTTCTTATTTTATGATAAATTAGAAAGACACAACACCCTCCATAATTGAGCATAATAACATTCATGTTCTCTATTAACATCCAGAATAACCCTTTATACTAATTATTTTTAAAGTAAGCCAATAAATAAAGTTAGTCCAGAGAATTGAGACTCTTTATACTCTTTTAAAAGTGTCCGAGGATTGTATATAAACGCCCGTTTGACACGTGACATATACAAATGCTTCACACCGAGCTACACTTTAAAAATATGACATGAATGAATTTTTAAACATTAACTTTACACTTTAAAACCATCCCAGTAACGACTCAGAATTACTGTCTCCGGAGAAGGTATCCCCTTGCTTTTTTCACTATAAAGCAGGTGACCCCCTTCCCCTTGCCCTGGGTCAAATAGCCCAGAGCGAAGAGGGTAGCAGGCCGGAGTCACTGCCGGAACAGAAAGCCTGCATAACTATAGTTGCAACTGTTTAGTGAACGACATTCTGAGCAACAGATAACGGACCTAAACAATGCAGGTCTCCAGAAATGGACTCAATATTTCTGAGATAAAAATTCGTGAATTTTTGGATGGCTGAGACCAATATGCAGCCTTCATTAAATCTGTAATAGCAACACTATTTGCGTAAGCCCAAGATGTAGAAAGAGCTCTTACTTCATGAGCCGAAATCTTAAGCACAGACTGCTGAGTTGAAGATAGATTATCATAAGCAGTACGGATAGTTAATTGAATCCATCTAGCAATAGAATGGACCGTAATGTCCTTTCTATTAGGCATCAGAGACAGAAAGAAGCGTTTTCGTCCCTTTCTGATAAACTGAGATCTTTGTTTATAAATACGTAAAGCTCTAACCGGTCAGAGTAAAGGCCTATGCCCGTCTGAAGACGGAAGGGCCTTAATAACAATAGGTTCCGGATATTTATTAGGAGCCTGATTCTTAGCCAAAAATCCAACATTAGTAGTAAAGGTAGTAGTGTTCCCAACACTACGATAGTGAGAATCGTCCACCGATAGTGCATGAAGCTCACTGACTCTTCTAGCAGAAGAGAAAGCTAAGAGAAATGCTGTCTTATAAGACAAGAATTTGAAATCTACTGTCTCAAGAGGCTCAAATGGCTTTTCTTTTAGTTTAAGAAGAACCCAAGCTAAATTCCATTTAGGAATTAATCTAAGGGTTCTAGGTCTATTTATCGAGAAGTTTCTAACTAATTTAGATAAAGAGACATTAGATCCAATTTGTAAACTATCATGGTGTGCATAGGTATCAGATAACATAGACCTATAACCTTTAATAGTAACAGGCTGCAGTTGATCTCGTCAAACAAGTATACTAGAAAGTTTGCAATGTCTGGTATGGAGGGATAAAAAATATCAACAGAATGATCGCTACACCAACGACGAAAGACCTTCCACTTAGCCGCATAGTTTAGCGAAGAGGAGGTCCTCCTACAGTTAGAAATCGCATCCACTGCTCGTCCTGTAAAATGCTTGCCGTGCAAGAAGGACCGCACAACGGAAATACGTGAAGGTTGAGACCTTGCGGGTTGTGATAAAGTTGACGCGATTTCCCCTGCGAAAGATGATCCTCTCGTGGAGGAAGTTTTTGCGGTAAGTCCCACAGCAGACACCTGAGTAGATTTATCCACGGTCTCTGTGGAGACAGAAATGCTACCAACAGAATTTTGCATTGTGATTGTTTTATCTTTAGCAATATTTGCTGAATCAACGGTGCTGGAGGATACGCATATCCTATCATTCTGTCCCACGAGCTCGATAGAGCGTCTACTGCATAAGCTCGGGGATCCAGACATGGTGACACGTACGTCTGCAACTGATTGTTGAGTTGTGTCGCAAATAAGTCTATCATTGGCCGCTCCCATTGGTAGCAAATCTGATTGAATACCTGTTTGTTGAGAGTCCATTCTGACGGCAACAAGCGACCCTTCCGTGAAAGGGAGTTCTAGAACAAACAGAAGGATTCTTTCCGTTAAATTGAATAACGGAACGGAATGAGTGCCTCCCTGGTTCCGGATATACGCTACTACTGTCGAATTGTCGGACAGGATTTGGACATGTGCTTTCTGAATAATGTTCATCCAATGACGTAGTGCAAGCCAAATTGACATCATTTCCTTGATGTTTATGTGCTTGCCTAGAAACTGCAGATCCCAAAGACCCTGGCACTTCGAATCCGTTGGGATCAATGTTGCACCCCAACCTGTTTGACTGGCATCCGTCATAATCGTAAAACTTGGATCCGGCAACTGCAGTGGAACTCCCTGAGTCAACCACTGAATGTTTGCCCAAGTCTGAATCTCTTGTTTCACTTGATTTGACAAGAGAACGTCTATATCGAGCGAATTCATAGATTGCTGAAAGCTTGCCGTCGAAGAGAAGCTCTCCGGAGACCGGAGTGACTCTGAGAGAGTTCTTCACCTTACTATCCACACGCGTGGATGTAGCTAGGGCTGCGTCACGTCTAACTAACTCCAGGTTTGCCACTGAAAGGGCGGAGTTATACGTGGAATAAGCTACTGCCCTTGAAAGAAGTCTCAATGAGGATTGTATATCCTGGAATTCTTTCCCTTGAAGACGTAATGATAACGCCTTAGTAAGGTGGTCTGCATATGATAAAGCGTCTAAGTTAAGTCTGTTAGACATTATTGTCGTTTCCAACGTCGTGGTTGGAATTGACATAAACGACGGTATAGACAATTCCAAGTCTTCAGCCTCGTCGTCTAGACGCAGAGGAACTCTCGGTATGCCCTGTCCTGCCGTTTCAAATTTATTCCTTGAATTGATGAAAGGCAGATTTAGAGCATTTGCGGACAAGAAACCAGACTTGCCTGTTTTGGTAGCAAGCTTATATATAGCGTCGTTCAATAATTCGAATGTTCTTGTGACATTATTGGACTGTGTCGGAAACTCAGGGACGATGTCCCTGAACTGATCAAAAAATTCTGTGTCCAATGACGCTATCAGTCTCTTATCCGGCATCGCAGCATTCTAGTCCGACGGAACAACCTCTGGAAGATAATGCCGGATGAAATCTACGGCAGCTTTATATTGTTCTGAAAGGGAAAGCTCCAAATCCTCCGAATCCCTTTCGCCATCCTGTCGGACCCTATGAAGTTCTCGGTCGTCCGTACCTGATGCTTCAGCTGAGCGTACCGACCCAGCGTCGTCGGATAATTCCTGATCCGACAGAGATTCTGTCGTTTGCTGGGATGCTGCGATAAGTTGTGCTATTTGGGATAGCACGTCCGTCACTGAGGCCTGTGGAGTAGCGGTCTTACGTTGCTTTGCCGCTGGAAGCTCCGTGTACGTTGACTCCTGCGTACTTCTCTTATGCGAACGTCCGGAGTCTACAGGCCTCGTGTCCCTGGCTACCGGATGGCCTGACCTGGTCGCCGTGGAATCCCTGATTGGCGAAGCTGGCTGGATATCCGTGGTCACGTAGCCAAGGTACGGTCGTGTGCGCTGCCGTGAGGATGAGGAAGCCTTATCGACAGTCTCTCCGGACTGTCTATATAACGGAGCATCCCGAGCGGCGGACGTATGCTCCGAATGCGAAACGTTTTGTACCACAACATCTGGTCCCAGATGTTGTTGTACGAGAGAGGGATCTCTCTCGCTCGCAGCCCGGATGGACCTGGACGAGCTAGGAACCGGACTAATAGGCTTCCTCCGTTCTCTCCTCTGATCCGTCGTCACTGGGTGTGCACTTTGTCTTATTATAGTGCTCGCATCACCCAAATCTCCTTCCTGGACCGCAATGGACGAACCTGGCTGCCGAACCATTCGATGAATGGACGCTACACTGGGCGAGCTAGCGGACGTCAACACCGTCGATCCTACTAGGGACCTCTTAGGCAATTGACGTATTTCCATGAGCACTTTTGCCGCTAGCTCTTCATTTAACTGTGACGACGGAGGCACACTTTGGAAGACATCACGGAAACTTTTGCGGACAAGAAACCAGACTTGCCTGTTTAGTAGCAAGCTTATATATAGTGTCGTTCAATAATTCGAATGTTCTTGTGACATTATTGGACTGTGTCGGAAACTCAGGGACGATGTCCCTGAACCGATCAAAAAATTCTGTGTCCAATGACGCTATCAGTCTCTTATCCGGCATCGCAGCATTCTGGTCCGACGGAACAACCACTGGAAGATAATGCCGGATGAAATCTACGGCAGCTTTATGTTGTTCCGAAAGGGAAAGCTCCAAATCCTCCGAATCCCTTTCGCCATCCTGTCGGACCCTATGAAGTTCTCGGTCGTCCGTACCTGATGCTTCAGCTGAGCGTACCGACCCAGCGTCGTCGGATAATTCCTGATCCGACAGAAATTCTAATAGGCTTCCTCCGTTCTCTCCTCTGATCCGTCGTCACTGGGTGTGCACTTTGTCTATTATAGTGCTTGCATCACCCAAATCTCCTTCCTGGACCGCAACAGACGAACCCGGCTGCCGAACAATTCGATGAATGGACGCTACACCGGGCGAACTAGCGGACGCCAACACCGTCGATCCTACTAGGGACCTCTTAGGCAATTGACGTATTTCCATGAGCACTTTTGCCGCTAGCTCTTCATTTAACTGTGACGACGGAGGCACACTTTTGGAAGACATCATGGAAACATCACCCTGTTCTTGTTCCTCTGAAATAGAGATTGATAAACTAGAGTGACTCTGCGGAGAAAGGACCGGCATGGCCTTTTTCCCGCTAACATACCGTGACACACGTTTCCAATGTTTGTCATCCCAATTGACACATACTGAACAGGAGTTAGTGTGAGTACACTGACTACAATTAATACAATGATTATGAAAGTCAGAGGAAGATTTCCTCTTATTACAATTTGAATAATATCCTTTCATTGTGAAAAGGATACAAAAAGTCCTAGTACTCGCACCAACCCCTGAAAACAAAGATACATAATAACATGATCCATTTAACATAGAAAAAATAATTGAAATCAAAAAAATTTTTTGAAAAAATATTTTTTCAGAAAAGCCCAAGTTTCGGAAAAGTAACGTTGAGCCCCAATGGATCCCAAAAAGCCTAAGTGTGGACAAAAATTTTAAAAATATTTAAAAAAATTAATGCAACACTTACATATAATAATAATAATAATGTATCTTGTTATGATTAAGCTAATACAAAGACAAGAAATCCCCCTCCACAGAGACTGTTGTCAATGTAAACAAGAAGTGTATAAACACCAGAAACATGACTTCAGGCACTGATAACCATGGCCCGAAATCAGTTACCAATAACACACTATCTGATGCAAAACAGAGACTTCCAGGGAAGAAACTGCAGAACATCAGATGGTAGATGCAGAACACTACGCCTAAACACCCATGGGTGAGGACGTAAACATGGGGAAAAGAACAGAATTCATTCTGTTATCCAGCTAAAACTCCCAAGAAATTTTAGTAATAATATTACAGAAAATATGCCAAAAGCATGGGAGAATAGCAAGGGGGGACTTAAAGGAAATCTAAATTTTATAGTAAATTTCCTTTCTTATTATACCTACCACAATTGTTTACTACAGGCTTGCACTACAGTGGAAGTCCCTAACTCGGATAAAATACTCTCTATTTTTGTCTTTCCCAAGCAAGTTGGGAAAGAAAAGTGGTGCAAAAGCACCAATAAAAATAAGCCAAAACTGGGTCGAGTGCAACCGGTGCAGACCCAGTACGGGACGCTCTCTCCCAAGTACAACTCCACGACTTCCGTTGCCAGTGCGCATATACCGTCTCTAAAGACTCATTCTTTTTGAATCCGAAAACGTTAGAGTTATGTGATCAGCGGGGAGGAAAGATTCTTTACCCGTAAAGAAGACGGGAGGGCCTCCATGTAAACAATTGTGGTAGGTATAATAAGAAAGAAAATTTACTATAAAATTTAGATTTCTTATCAACCTACTCACAATTGTTTACTACAGGCTGAATAGACAAAAGGCTGGAGGGAATCGCATAACCAACCCCCACATAACCCTAGTGCACTGGAACCGTGAAGTAGAAGGAAGAGGTCCCGAGGCTTATCAACCATAATGTCGCAATCATTGGTAAAGGACAATGAAAAGAGACATATGAGCCTGTGTGACACACAGACAGAAAAAGGGCAGCAACAGCACAAGGCTGAAACTGACCTTCAAGAAGCCTAATGGCTATGGCAGACAACAGCCTGAGCAGAAGAAAGAGGACCCAGGGCAAAAAGGTCCTCCGACTGCTCCTGCAACTGGCGTAAATAAAAGGTGGAGAAAGTAGAAGCATTTCTCCAGTAGGCTGCCTGCATAACATCCGACAACTTGACGGAGTTAGAATAAGCCCAAGAGGTAGACAGTGCCCGCACCTCGTGGGCAGAAATACGATTGGTAATACAATCGCCAGCTGCTAAACGACTATAAGCCGTACGAATAGCAAGACAAATCCATCGAGAAATGGATTGAGGAGAGATCTTCTGTCGACCCGGAATGAGAGACAGAAAAAAACGTTTTCTGCCCTTCCGTATGAAGCGTGTCCGATCAAGATAAATGCGAATAGCACGGACCAGACAGAGCAAAGGGCGAGTACCCTCAACAGAGGGAAGAGCCCTGATACAGATAGGAGGAGGAGTAGTATCTGGTAACTGATTCTTAGCCAAAAAGGAACAATCAGTGGTAAAAGTAACACTGTTGGGAGAGCTCCTAAAAAAGGCCGGGTCAACCGAGAGGGCGTGAAGCTCACTAACCCGTCTGGCCGAAGCAAATGCCATCAGAAAAGCCGTCTTATATGTGAGAAAATGCATATCCACCTGGGATAAAGGTTCGAACGGCGCCCCCCCCCCCCCCCCCCCCCCAAGCAAAGCAGCACCCACGAAAGATTCCATCGTGGAGTAAGCTGCAAAGTCTGAGGCCTTTTCAAAGAAAAGTGCCGAACAAGCTTGGAGAGGTAAGGATTAGTGCCGATACGACGCTTCCCCACATAAGAAAAAGTCTCTGAAAGCATAGACCTGTAACCCTTGATGGTAACAGGCTGGAGACCCCGAGAATCAAACAGATATACCAGAAACTCTGCAATCTGTGAAATCGAAGAATTGGCATAATCAACAGAGTGATCAGCACACCATCGACAGAAGACCTTCCATTTAGCTGCATAAGCTAAACCAGTGGAGTGCCTCCTTGAAGAAGAAATGCACTCCACTGCTCGTCTCGAAAAACCTCTACGGAGGAGACAGGACCTGACAAAAGATATGCGTGAAGGCACAATGAAGTCGGGTCGACGTGAAACCTCCTCGGGCGACCTTGACAAAGAAGGTCGCGACGTAGCAGGAGACATGCCGGAACCGCCGCCATCAGCGAACGGAGCTGATTGATCCACACCCGCTGAGGCGACAGGGGAGCGATCAGAATGATTCGACAACTGCAGGTTCGAATTTTGGCGAGAACCTGAGGAAGAATCGGAACTGGCGGGAAGGCGTAGCCGACTAGACCGTTCCAATCGAGTGACAGAGCGTCCACGGCAAAAGCCAGAGGATCTGGACACGGGGACACGAAAGTGTCCACCTGATGGTTCCAACGAGTCGCAAAGAGGTCGATGTGGGGACGTCCCCAGAGATCGCAAAGCGACTGGAACACTGCCCTGTGAAGCATCCACTCGGTGGAAATAACCCTGCCCTGTCGGGACAGGGAGTCAGCTAGGACGTTCAGACGACCGGGAATGTGACGAACAACCACTCTGGCGTGAACATCCTGAGCGAGCAGTAAAAGATCCCGAGCTAACTCGTACATCGGAAGCGAGTGCGTGCCGCCCTGGTTCCGAATGTAAGCAACCACTGTCGAATTGTCGGATAGTAGAAGGACCTGGCGATTCGACAGGTGAGGGATCCACTGCCTGAAACTCAGAAGAAGAGCAAGAAGCTCCTTCTGGTTGATGTGTAGAGCTGCTTGATCCTGGTCCCACATCCCGTGTAGGGAAAGACCGAGAGGATCCAACGTCGCACCCCATCCGAGATCGCTGGCATCTGCCGTCAGAACGCAATCAGACGTGGGTAAGTCCAGCGGAACACCCTGCGTAATCCACTGAACATCTGTCCAGGGTAGAAGGTGAGGATACAGAGAGTCCGGAAACGGAAGCACCTGATCCAGAGAATCTACATTCGGTCTCCAACGACTGAGCAGAAAGTGTTGGAGAGGTCTGACACGCAGCCGACCTAGAGGAATGAGATCCGTCACCGAACCGCAGAGACCGATCAGCCGGAGAAAACTCCGAGCGGTCGCGGACCTGGACTGGGACAGAGTCAGAGCAAAAGCTGAGAGAATCACAGCCTTGGCCTGGGGAACAGCCACCAAATTGAATTTGGTTTGGAAAGACATCCCCAGATGACAAATGACTGAGAAGGGACCAGGTCCGACTTCTTGTTGACTCTGAATCCTAGCGACGTGAGCAAGCTCAACAGAGTGGCGACATCCGATTCCAGTAAGGCAGCATTGGAATGCCTCTGGAGGATATCGTCCAGATATACCGAAGTAGTCACCCTGGACTGTGTGCGATGGAACGCTATCACATGCGACATCAGTCTGGTGAACGCCCAAGGAGCCAGGTTGAGGCCGAAAGGCATGGCCTTGAACTGGTAAACTCGCCCCAGAAAAGCGAACCTGAGATACTTTCGTGACGCCCGATGCATCGGAACGTGGAAGTAAGCGTCTCGCAGGTCGATGCTGGCTGCGAAATCTCCCTGGTGAATTGATTGGCGGACCGACCTGAAAGTCTCCATGCTGAACTTGGGAGCAATGATAGACTGGTTCAGGATACTCAGATCGATAACCGGTCGGAGTCGGCCGTCCTTCTTCGGCACCAAGAACAGGCAGGAATAGAAACCCACTGACTGAACGTTCTTGACGACCTCGATCGCCCCCTTTGCCAGGAGATTGGCAATCTCCGTGGACAAAAGTTCCCGACGTAAAACGTCTGAAGGAACTGTGGTTGGAAGAGGCACCCTTGACAGAGTGGGGTGCTGTCGGAAGGATATGCGCAGCCCGGACTGAACAACATCTAACACCCATGGATCGGATGTGATGGTGGTCCAATGGTCTGCGAACTCTGCTATCCTTCCTCCAACCTGGGACGAGTCGAGGTGAGGACCTTCATTTCGAGCCCCGACGAGGCCCGCAAGAGGAGAAACCACCTCCTCTGCAAAATGAAGAATCCTGAGACTTCCCTCGATTCTGCCGACCCCTACCTTTACCCCGTGAGTAAGAAGTAGAGGTGGCGACAGAAGGACCAGCCTTTTGCTTCACAGAGGAAGCAGAAGGGTACTTGTTAGGCTTGGAATGGCCCTTGCCTCCCCAAGAAGGCTGATCAAGCTGACGAAACAGCAGCTGATCTTTGGAATGACGTAGGACGTCATCCCGGACCGTCGACACGGAACCATGGAAAAGTTGCGGACCTGCCAAAGAAGCAGATCGAAGAGTAGAACGCTGCTCCTCGGGAAGGGATCATCCTGTGTCCAGCACAGTGTCCCTTCGAACTAATTCCAAATTGGCCGTGTTACAGGCATGTGTGTAAGTAAGGTGCATAAGAGCCTTGGACAGCACACGCAAAGGAGCCTGTACCTCGTCAAACTTATCTGGAGGCAGATAAGCAGCCAAAGCTGAGACGACGTGATCTGAGAGAGAAAGCATGCCAAGCATCTCTCTAGATAAGCCCAACGTGGACTCCAGAGTCGTCATTGGAATGACGGCAGACTTGGGCTTGGAAAGC